>CM053563.1:1439327-1560161 GCA_028646485.1 Cryptoprocta ferox | reverse complement strand
TGGGTGGCCCCAAATTAGCGCCCTAGTGGTGAGGAGAGCCAGGGCAGTCCCCTCGGATCCTCACCAGCTTGGGACTATCTTTCCACCAGGGTCTGACTTGGAGACTTCTTTTGGCCTTTGCAGGGGCGAAGTTTTCTGAATTAAGTCTCTTCCAGAGGTTTTCATGCTGCGACCGCAAGATATGTCTGGGACCTCCCTTGTTCCAGTAGTGCGGGTACAAATGAGGGATTTAGATTAGTTCAGGGTCTTCCCCAAGTCTGTCCCCTGAGGTTAGAAAATAAATTTTAATTTATATTTGAGAGACAGAGAGAGACAGCGCATGAATGGGGGAGGGGCGGGCACGGGGGAAACAGCACCCGAAGCAGGCTCCGGGCTGTGAGGTGTCAGCACCGAGTCCGACGCGGGCCAGGACCTGTGACTTGTGAAATCGTGACCTGAGCCGAAGTCGGACTGAGCCGCCCAGATGCCCCTGTTCACCGAGATCCTTAGGAGAGTGAGAGGGTTCGTGCATTGAGCGTGATCATTTCCTGCTACCTTTTTTTTTTTTTTTTGCACGGGGTTGTGCATTCAGGCGCCTGTGTTTCAGCTCCTGTTGTTTCCGGTTTTTCGCACGTCTGTCCGCATCCCTGGGCCTTCCCCCCAGGCCCTTTGTCCTGCACCTTCCCCTCTGCCCAGTGTGTGGTCCTGAGCCAGACCTTCCCGTCAGAGGTTTTGGTGCAAGTAACAGACACACTAGGGTCGGCCTACCTTGGTCACTTGTAGAGGCACACACACACACACACACACACACGCACACACACACCACACACACACACCACACGCACACCACACACACACACCACACCACACACACCCACACACACCACACACAACACACACACACTACACACGCACACACAACACACACAACACACACACCACACCACACACACACCACACACCACACACACACCACACCACACACACACCACACCACACACACACCACACACCACAGAGACACCACACCACACACACACCACACACACAGACACCACACCACACACACACACCACACACACACCACACACACTCATAACACACAACACACACCCACACACACAACACACACACACCACACACACACACCACACACACAACACACACACAACACACACACACACATACACACAACACACACCTGTGCAGAAACACTTCTACCTATGCACTCAGTGCAGGATGGCTCCTCTGTTCACCTTCATGGGCCTGAAGTCAGTTCAGATGGACCTTCAGCTACCCGAGGGGAGAACTTCTGTCTTCGGTTCAGGTGTCTAGCTGTCTGCTACCAATCCAGGGTTCTCAGACCTCGGAAGGGAGGGACAATGGGTATGGATCGGAGGAAGAGTGGTTTCTGCAAGAGTGGTGAAAGCATCCAACGGGATACAATGCTATATGGAGACAAGTATGTCTCTCTCTGTTCCAGCTCTCCCACCATCAATGTCACTCCTTGGAGTCAGTCCCTTCTGGGGTGGCCAGTGTCTTGTGTATGGGCCTAGAGGTAACGGTTTTTTATTTATTATTTTATTTATTTATTTAGTTAGTTTTATTTCAGATGTGTATTCATTTAGTTATATATGCTATATACATGTGTGTATGTAAATATAAATGTTTTTTTCCATCTGCCCCTCTCTGCCCTAGTGTTTGGTTGACATAAGTGGTATCCTATCACATATACTCTTTTGCCTGTATTTTCCTTTATGATTCTTATTCTTATTTATTTTTAAGTTTATTTATTTATTTTGAGAGAAAGATCAAGAGAGCAAGCACAAGTAGGGGAGGGGCAGAGAGAAGGAGACAGAGCATCCCAAGCAGGCTCCAAGCCATCAGTGCGGAGCCTGATCCCACGATCGTGCAGATGCTTAACAGACTGAGCCACCCAGGTGCCCCTATTATTTTTTTAATTTAAGTAATCTGTATACTCAAAATGGGGCTTGAACTCACAACCCTGAGAGTAAGAGTCACATGCTCCTCTGACTAAGCCAGCCAGGCAATCCCTCTCTCCCCCAGTGTTTTCTTTATTTAACTAACAAATTAATATACTTTGGAAATCTTGCCATATCAGTACATACAGCACTGCCTCATTTTCTTAAATGGTGGACAATTATTCCTCGGAATGACTTTACCGAATGATCTCTTTAACCAGTCTCCCAACGGACGGACATTCAGGTTGCTTCTGGTCTTTTCTTACTATCACGAATGCTCGTGCTTGGGAAACGTCAGGATTTATCAAGTAGCATTATCAACGACAGGTTGGCTGCTATGCCCTAGGCAGAAGGGAGTGTCCTGTGGGCAGAGTACTGGCCGGGCCCTGGGACATCAGAGTGCCCACAGAACCATCCATGGATGACAACATAGTCTCAAAAGTCTCTGTTGGCAGTTGGACCCCAATTGCCTTTGGGGTATGGGAACAGCTCCTCCGTGGGGTGGACTTGGCGCTGATTGTCAGGGCTGGAGCTGCGGGGGAAAGCTTTCCCACACTCAGGGCACTCGTAGGGCTTGTCTCCTGCATGTGTTCTCCGAGGCCTCTGAATGCTTGGCTGACAGGGAAGGCCTTCCCGAGTCCTCCCCGTGGCCCTTCTGATGCTGGGGATGGGGAAGGCTCTCTCACCTGCCCGCCTTGCTCCGGGGGCCCCGCTGGTGAATCTGCTGTGTTCCCAGAGGTGGGAGCCATTTCAGAAGCGCCCCCCGCACTGTTTGCATGGGTGGGTCTGGGTCCTCTCCTCCTGATGAACCTGATGGTGCTCGGGCAGGCGGGAGTTGCATCTGAAGGCTTTCCCACACGCCTCCAGCCGCCTGGGTTCTCTACTGTGTGGATTATCTTATGCTCTGTCAAGGCGGAGCTGCAGCCAAGGATTTTGCACACTCACTGCACCTGCAGGGCCTGTCCCCACTGTGCACGATCCAGTGACGAGGGAGCTCCGAGCCCTGCCTGAGGGATTTCCCACACTCCTCACAGTGGAAGGGCTTCTCTCCCCGTGGGTCCTGTGGTGGCTGCTCAGGGCGGAGCTGCTGTTGAAGGCTTTACCCCTTACATCTGTGGGGTCTCTCCCAGGGTGGACCTGCTTGTGCTCCATGAGGAGGAGGGTCTGGTTGAAGGTCTTCCCGCATTCCTTACATTTAAACTACATCTTCCCCCTTGTGAGTCTTGGACGACTGTGTCTCGTGAAGCCAGACGCCTGAGTTTTTCCATGAGTATCTCTTTTCAGGGTCTTCTTTCCTTGAGGGGTGCCCTGTGGTGTCCTCATTGCTGGTGGATGACTCCAGCGTCTCCTCAAGGCCATGGATTCATGCCTCTTCTTTCCAGGCAGATTTTTTTTTTTGCAGGAATCTGTGGCCTGTCCTCGGTTTCCAAAGTCTTTTCTGTCCTAGCACACCTACGCACCCATTTTCATTGCTTTCCCCCAGGATGAGCCTCTTAGACAGGCCTGGCTTTGGAAATGACATCTTCAGCACATCCCTTGTCTTCTGGTCTGAAAGGGATTTAGAATGTAAAATCTCTCTCTTTTTTAAATGTTATTGATTTTTAAAAATCTTTGGTTGAGGGGCGCCTGGGTGGCTCAGTTGGTTGAGCTTCTGACTTCGGCTCAGGTCATGATCTCATGGTTCCTGGGGTTGAGCCCCGCATCGGGCTCTGTGGTGACAGTTTGAAGTCTGGAGCCTCTTCGAATTCTGTGTCTCCCTCGTTCTCTGCCCCTCCCCTGCTCACGCTCTGTCTCTCTCTCCCTCTCAAAAATAAATCAACATTAAAAAATTATATCTTTGATTGAAAAGTTTTGTTGGAGTATAAAATACATATGAAAAAGCACACACATCATAAGTGTATGGCTTGATTAGAATTCATATCGTGCCACCAAAAAAAAAAAAAGGTAATTATGTGAAGGGATGAAGGCATTCACTAACCTTATTGCTTTAACCACTTGGTAGTGTATACATGTATCAAGTTATCGTGTTACACACCTTAAGCTTCCAGTGTTATATCACAATAAGCTCACACAACTATATCTTAACAAAGCTGGAAAAAGAAAAGAAATCTGTGGTATTGGTGTAGTGCTGACTTTAGAAAATGAGCTTGGAAGGGTTTTTACAAGTTCCTCTGTGTGTGGTGGGGGGGGAGTTTGAGAAGAATCAGTGTTAAATATTCTTTAAAATTTTTCTTAATGTTTATTTATTTTTTAAGGGGGGGAGGGGCAGAGAGGGAGGGAAACACAGAATCCAAAGCAGGCTCCAGGCTCTGAGGTGTCAGCACAGAGCCCGATGTGGGGCTTGAACTCATGAACTGTGAGATCATGACCTGAGCTGAAGTTGCTCACTTAACCAGCTGAGCCACTCAGGTGCCCCTGTTTTAATTATTCTTTAAATGTTTGGTAGAATCACCAGTGAAGCCATCTGGTTCTGGACTTTTCTTTGTTGGGAGATTTTTGATTACTGATTTAATCTCCTTGTTCATTATTGGCCTGTTCAGATTTTCTATTTCTTCATGATACAGTCTTGGTAAGTTGTGCGTTTCTAAAAATGCATCCATTTCTTCTAGGCTGCCCAACTGATTAGCATGTAATTGTTCATAGTGGGATCATATTTTGTTTTCTAATTCTGTGGTCAGTTGTAACGTGTCCTCTTTCACTTATAGTTTTGTTTACTTGAGGCTTTTCTTTTTTTCCCTTAGTCTAGCTAAAGTTTTGCCAATTTTGTTTATATTTTTAAAAACTAGCTCTTTGTTTCATTCATCTTTTCTATTGTTTTGTGTTTGGAAAAGATATGGTGGCTTCCACCTTCCTAAGTTAGTTAAGCCTTGTTTTGTGGTCTAACATATGAAGTATCTGAGGAGATGTTTTGTGTGTCCTTGAGAAAAGGGTATATTCTACTGCCGCTGGATGAAATGTTTTGTATGTCTGTAGGTTCATTTGGATGGCGTTGATCCAATCTGCTGTTTCTTTATTTTCTGTCGGATCTATCCACTGTTAAAAATGAGGCACTAAAGTACCCTACTTTTATTGTATATTGTTGTCTCTTTCTTCTTCCATTTCTGTTAATATTTGTTCTGTGTATTTAGGGACTCTGATGTTAGGTACATATATCATTATTATATTCTCTTGGTGAATTAATCCCATTCTCATTATATAATGACTATCTTGGTCTCTTGTAACTGTTTTTTTTTTTGTTATTGTTTATTTATTTATTTTGAGAGAGAGAGAACAAGCAGGGGAGGGGCAAAGGGGGAGGAAGAGAAAGAATCACAACCAAGCAGGCTCCAGGCTGTCAGTGCAAAGCTTGATGTGGGGCTTGAACTCAAGAACCATGAGATCATGATCTGAGCTGAAACCAAGAGTCACTCATGTAGACTGAGCCACCCAGATGCCCTTCTGGTAACAGTTTTTGACCTGAGGTCTCCTTTGTCTGCTAAAGAATAACCACCTCTATTCTCTTTTGGCTACCATTCCATTTACATGAAATATCTTCTTCCAACACTTCAATTTCAGCCTATGTGTGTCCTTAAACCTAAAATATGTCTCTTGTAGGCAGCATATATGTGGATCATGTTTTGTTTGTTTGTGTGTTTGTTTTGCTTTTGTGTTTGGGTTTTTTTTTTTACTCACTCAGATATTCTATATCTTTCGATTGGAGGATTTAATCCATTTACATTTAAAGCACTTATTAATAGGTTAGGATGTATTATTGCCATTTTGTTAGCTGTTTTCAGACTTTTAAAAAATAATTCCTTTGTTTTTTTGGTCTTTTGTTGTTTTTCTTTGTCAGTTGATGATTTCATGTAGTGGTATGTTTTTATTCTTTGTTTCTTTATATTTCTGTGTGCCTGCTATTTTCTTTAAATTTTGTGTTTATCATAACACTTAGAAAAAGCATCTTATAGTTTTAACAGTCTACTTTAAGCTGATAACAACTTAATTTTGATTGCACAGAAAAACTATGTTTTCACTCCCTCCCCCATACATTTCGTGACTGATGGCACCATTTACATCTTTTTATGTGGTGTATTCATAAGTTATTGTAATTATAATTATTTTTAGTGCTTTTGTCTTTTAACTTTTATACAAGAATTGGAAGTAATTTTTGTACCACTATAACAGTATTTGAGTATCCTGTATTTAACTATATACTTCTCTATACTAGTGAATTTTATTTTATTTAAAAAATGTTTAATGTTTTATTTATTCTTGAGAGAGAGAGAGAGAGAGAGAGAGAGAGCGTGAACAGGGGAGGGTCAGAGAGAGAGGGAGGCACAGAATCTGAAGACAGGCTCCAGGCTCTGAGCTGTCAGCACAGAGCCTGACATGGGGCTCGAACTCACAAACCGTTGGATCATGACCTGAGCTGAAGCCAGACACTCAACCGACTGAGCCACCCAGGCACCTCTGTAGTAGTGAATTTTAAATATTCATATGTTTTCATGCTAATTAGTGTCTTTTTTCATTTCAGCCTGAGGAACTCTCTTTGGCATATCTGGTTTATTTTTTTATTTTTAATGTTTATTTTTGAGAGAGAGAGAGAGAGAGAGAGAGAGAGGGAGGGAACAAAATCAGGGGAGGGGCAGAGAGAGAGAGGGAGATACAAAATCCAAAGTAGGCTCCAGGATCTGAGCTGTCAGCACAGAGCCCAACGCGGAGCTCGAACCTACAAACTGTGAGACCATGACCTGAGCCAATGTCTGATGCTTAACCAACTGAGCCACCCATGTGCCCCTCTTTGGGCATTTCTTGTAAGGCAGGTCTAATGGTAATGAACTCCCTCAGCTATAATCTGGGAAAGACTTTATTTTCTTTCATTTCTAAAGGACAGCTCTGGCATGTATAGTATTCTCGATTGGCAGTTTTTCCCTTTCAGCACTTTGTCACCCCATTCCTTTCTGGCCTGCAAGGTTTCTGCAGAGAAATCTGCTGACGGTCTTATCAGCGCTATCTAGTTTGAGACAAGTTCTGCTGCTTTCAAAATTCTCTTTTTTTTGGCTTTGGACAACTTGATAATTTTTTTTGTGTTAGTGTCAATCTTTTAAAATTCAACCTATTTGGAATTCTATAGCCTTCACGAATCTGGATGTTTATTTGCTTCTCCAGAATTGGGGAAATTTCAGCCATTGTTTCCTTAAAATGGCTTTCTGCTACTCTCTCCCCTCCCCTTCCTCACCCTCTCCCTCCTGTTACCCTCCCCTTCCTGGGACTCCCATAATGTTCATATTTGTTCATTTTATGAAGTTCTATAAGTTGTTTAGGCTTTCTTCACTCTTTCTCATTCTTTTTGTTTTGACTAGATCATTTTGAAGGACTTTGTGTCAAGTTCATTGATTTATTTTCTTCCATTTGATTAAGTCTGCTTTTGAACTCCACTCACAAATTTCTTAATAGTTTTTGTATTCTTTAGATCCAGTGTTTGGGTGTTGGTTTGTTTGTTTTTATGTCTGCTAATGTTCTGCTTGTTCATGTATTGTCTTCCTGATCTCATTAAGCTTTTTATCCCTGCTTTGTTCTCATTAGGCCTTTTTAAAAATTATTTATTTCTTTAATGTAATCTCTACCCCCAGTGTGGGGCTTGAATTCATGACCCTGAGCTCAAGAGTCACATGCTCCTCTCGTTTCTCATCCCAAGGCCCAACATCGAATTCAAAGCATCTACATTTCCCTCAGGTTTATTATCTCCAATCCATTCTCTGGTATCAACTTCTATTCCAGTTGCTCTTTTGGGTTGCAAATAACTAACACTGGCCAAGTAAAGCAGATAAGGAATAGACTGGAAGGATACTGGGTAGGCCAGACAATCAGTGTCCTCAAGAAGGACAGTTATCAGAACAGCTATCTCTGTACAGGAAGTAATAACAGCGCTACCATTGGAATGACTTCTGCATATCCTTCTGCTCCAGGAACCCAACAGACACCAGGGTCAGCCTTTGGCTGAGCAAGGGGCAGGGCACTATGCACTCACACAAGACAGAGTAGTCTCCAGAAAAGGGAAGGGATTTTTTGGTTGGTAAAGAAGGTTAAAAATACGGGGGTTCTTAGGGAACCCAAAAGTAGGCAGTTCAGCCAGGATCCACAAAGTACTGGGGTGGGGGAGGCATCAGGAGCCAAGTTTCCCTCCAGCTATATGACTGTATTCCATGCCTGTTTGTTCATCAGCACATCCAGCCCCAACTCTGTGGGGAATAAGCTTAGGAATTCCCTGGGCTTGCACCGATGGGTTAACAAGGCATAAAGAAGTACAAAGCCATAGGATGCTCTCACCCAAGCTTGGGTAAACAAGATTAGGACCCCAGGACAGAGCGGGGTGGGGGCAAAGGTCCCCAGGATAGAGTAGGAGGGGGCCAAGGCCCCCAGGATTGGGAGGGGGACAAAGCCTCTTGAACAGAGCGGGGGGGGCAAGGCCCCAATACAAAGGTATAGGAGGTGAGCAAGATTAAGGCATTCAGGGCAAAAATGCCCCCCAACTTAGTACTATAGCAGAGAGCTGCTTTCAGAGGAAGGAAGGACCAAATCAGGTAAGCAGGTAAATAGGCCTATAGACCGCTGCGCCCAGAGCAGGGCTGTTTAGCAAAAGAAAGGTGCCTTGTTGACCCTGAGGTTACTTGCTCTGCCTTGTCCCCTAGACTAGCTAAGATAAACAGACACGGTGCCTACTGTCTGCTGATAACAGCCATCTGCCCGGTGCCAGGATTGTGTTTTATATTGACCCAAACCCCTAATACCTTTAATCTTCAAAATCCCCTTTCCCTCACGCCCATGAGTTAATGTTCACAGATTCATTGTCTCTTTGTGCATGTCCATCACGTTTGTAAGCCTTCTGATCTTAATAAACACGGAGCAAGGACCCTTATTCGGGGCTCTTGTCTTTTCCTGGACGTCAGTCATTGCTTGTATTTTAACCCTGCGTCCACTTTCTTGCTGGACAAGAAAGAACTTTAGAGTTTACGACATATGACCACTGAGGTAGCCCTTAGTCTGAGTCTGACTGCACACTGGGAGCCCAAGAGCACCAATCAGCTGAGACCAGGGGATGAGGGGAGTCAAATTTCATGGAATAAACATGGCGGCTGGGACATAGTTACTTCGACAACTGAGGAGCAGTGAAGGAATTCCTAAAGAGTGTAAGTGCTGATCAGGCAAGCCCAAATGACCACTTAATTCCCTTCCTCTACTTCCTTTTGTAATATACTCTTCAGGAAATCAGTCTTACAGAGAACTGACCCTCTCACCCTGAACTACGCTGACCCCTCACTGTAGAAGGGCCATCAACGCTGTGACGAAGGGGTCAGACATCACAAGAGATAACCATAGTTCAATGGGCTTTCATTTTAATATAAATAAAAGTTTCTAATAATATTAAAAAACCTGGGATTCTGCCACTGTCAAATTCTACAGGTAGAATTAAGTGAAAACTGTATTTTTATATTGTAAGAGTATAGAATCCAATCACGTGACATGCAGATTAGAAGGGGTCAAGTATTTAACCATCTCCTGTGTGTCATGGAGTCAAGGACAGCAATTCCAAATTGAGCATGATGCAAACCAACGTTGTAGCCAGCAGTGATCCAGTCAGCAACCTGGCCCAAAATCTCTGGTCATGGTGAATTACAAGCGTGCTTAAAAACTACCTCCCAATTTACCGGGGATGATACCCTACCAAACTGCGTAAGATGTTTCGAGTGGCAAAGTCAGGTTAAAATAAGGGAAGTGACTCCCCTAAAAACTTTTAACCTCAAGGAAGAGTTGGGAATAGACACTTTAAACAGATTCTAAACCATGAAATTAACATTTTTATGTTAAGGGATCACTCTTGTTGGTGTTTTTTTTGTTTGAGAGAATCTCTTTGTTGAGATTAAAAATGCTGACCCAAGTAACTGGAATACAGTTGTGGTTATCAAGTTAAAAAACACAATGGAACATATGTAAGTGCAGTTAAAAATGTGGAGTCATGTACTATTAAAAGGAATTGTTGAAACATGCAATACTTAAAAATGGAGTAAGATTTGTAAGCCAAACTTAAAGGCCTAAGGAGGCACTAAGCTTCTGGACTTATAACAAAAAAACTATATTTACCAACCCCAAACACTTAAAGTGGACAAAAGAGGAGACTGACTGATATCTTATTTTTAACTTTATTTTTATTGTTGACACTATTACAGATAGATTGAACAACCACAACCATATTAACAAACCAAAAACCTGTGCACAGAAACCAGATGAAGAAAAGATATCAAGATGTTAACCACAGTCTTTGGATGGTGAAATATGGGTGAGTTTCTCTTCTACATTTCTGTAACTTCAAAGTTTCTACAATGAACACATACAGTGTTTACAATGGTATATATGTAATAAAGGTGGATTACCAAAACACTATGATAGAGACCATTCGAGGAAACCAAGACAAAATATTTCACCATAATCCCACGACGACCACACAACTGTTTGTTTTCTGTATTTCTTCCCATCTTTGACTCTATATATAACTATCATTAACACCCTAATTCTCACAGACTGGTGCACAGACCAAGATGTTAACAGCAACTGTTGCTGGGTGTTGGGAATATGGGTGAATTTCTTTTCTTCCAGTTTTACTGAATTTTCCAAGGTTTGCTATGAGTATGTATTATTATTTGTAATGGAGAAATACATACACAAGATTTAATACCAAAACACCAAAGGTCATTCAAGGAATTTGAGACAAAATATTTAACCATAATCCCACAATGACAACACTATTTTAATTATTTTCAGTATTTTTTTTCATTTTAGACTTTATGCATACACATTTAACACTGTTATAATCACAAGCTTGTGCACTAAAACAAGATGGAGGAAATAGATCAAGATGTTAATAGTAGTTATTGGGTGTTGGGAATATGGGTGACTTTTTCCTCTTTTCTAATTTATTGTATTTTCCAATTTTTCCTCTGGGTATGTATTATGCTTGTAACGGAAACAAACATAATAAACTTTGTTATAAAAACACTATCATAAGGAACATTTGAAAGCATTAAGATGAAAGTGTTTAAGCATAATTCCACAAAGGTAACTGTAACAGCTATTCTGAATATACATTTTGACACAGTTATAACCATAAACCTGTGCACAGAAACAAGAATAAACAAGATGTTGAAGAGTATGTATCTGTCTTTGGATGGTTGGAATATGGATTTTTTTTCCTCCACTTTTCTGTATGTTCCAAGTGTCTAATGATGTGTTCAAATTATGTTCACAATGGAAACGTGATTATAAACTGTTTAGTAACACCACCATAAAGAACATTCAAAGAATTTAAGAAAATAATGCTCAACTATAAGCCTACAACAACACAACAGCTTGACTATAAGCATACATTTTTAATCAGTTATAATTGTAGTATAAATATAATTCTGTGTCCTGCTTTTTCCACTTAATATTCCGTAAATATATTTCCACGTTGCTACATAACTCTTGATTATCACTTTTAAGCAGCTGCATACAGTCCATGAATACCTTCATGTAATAATCCTCCTACTGTTTTGGCATTTATGTCGTTCCCAATTTTTCACTAACATGAGGTTGGAATGGACACCCTGACATTTGGCAAGTTGTTTTCTGAAAAGGTTCTACCAATTAATACTGCCAACAGTGATCAACCCAAGTTCTCCCCAATAACATCAAAGCTGGTTCCCATCTAAATTGTCCCCCTCCTGTGCTGCGGGGCCTCGACTCTCCTCAGTTTTCTTGGATGTCCATTCCGACCTCAGGTCCTATGCAGCTGGCCCTACCTACACCAAAAAGGCCCCTTCTTCACTGTCCCACTTCACAGGACATCCTGCTCACTTCATTCCCACCAACCTGGCCTTCCAAGCCCTGCTTCCCATGTTCCCTTCTGTCTGCTTCCTCACGCTCCTAGATCTGGAGATGTATTAGGACTTCATTCTTTGGCTTCCTCACTTCTGCTTCGTGCTCTCTTCGTGCTCTCAACCTACAGCCTCCTTGGACTTTGGCATTCTCTGCAACTGTGACACACCTCCCCGAGCCCTAACCATGCGGATCTAGGAGAGGAGGATTTAGACATGTTCCCCCAGCATGTAGATTAATTTTGCTTGCTCAGATTATCTGCTCTTGTCTTTTGTTCACTTAATCTACAGATCTGTTTTTAAGTTTTTTTTTTTTTTAATTTTTTTTTTTCCAGCCAACTCAAAGCCAAAAAATTCAATAGTCACTATGCAAGGGGAGGGGAAGCAAAAGGAGCACAGGTGGTCCACAGAACAGGACACAAGAAACCTCAAGCTATGAGGTCAATTTGTGATTAAATGGAAAACTGAGGTGATCCGACAAACATGACACTAGTGGATAGCTCGGAAATACTTAGAAGGGCTGCAAGGGGGAGGAACAGATGGTAAGGAAACAAATTAAGGCTGCTGGGGAACCTGAGTCCATGTTAAGCTTAAGTTGACTGTAAAGAAAGCTTTTTTTTTTTTTTTTTAATTTAAGTTAGACATGGTGTGGGGAGGGTCACACAGGTGAAGACAAGAATTCAGGTAAGCGGTAGAAAGCTCTAAGGATACTAGCTCCTGGGCACCCACGGTGCAGACTGACTTGTGGCAGTTCACACTAATGAAGCCACGATGCTACTTGTCACTTAAGGCAGGAAGCGCACAAAGGAAGTGATGGAAGTTGTTAGCCTGCATCCTTATTTACAACATGAAAGCCTCTCCCTCTGGTTCTCAACCATCAGTAGGCACTACTGTGATCTAGTGATGGTTGCAACCCACTCTTTAAAGGCAAAAATGTAGGATTTATAGGGAAAAGCTTCAGCTTTTTGAAATTCATTATCAAACACACATCAGGGTAGTTAAAAAAAAAACTTGTAGCATTTTAGCATGAGAACCACTGCAAGGTACAATGTGGCAACCAACCACTTTGGGTCACAAAAGGCCAATCCACATATCATAAAGGCTTATACAGCATTAGGTACCAAAGTGTTGGTGTAGACACAATGGCTGAAAAGGAAGTTCAAAGCACTTCTCTTTTCAAACAGCAAAGAATAAAAGACATTTTACCTTTCATGCTTACACTTTTACAGGAATACTTAAGGGTAAGGAACAACACACAATTACTCAAAACGATACTGATGGGGTCCAAATAATGCACAAGAAGTCTTTCTCAGAATCTAAGATGCTTAGAAATATATTCTAATTTGTTGCTCTCTTCCTCCTCCAAAAAAAAAAAAAAATCTGAGTACCAGGTAAGGTACCTCTGCACAGTAAACTGTAACTGTATATCATATTAAATCCAAAGATAGGTGATTACTGTTTTGCTACGATATGCTAGTTTATATACACTGCAGGGAGCAATATATATAGGTTACAGAAATGTCATTTACAGTAGACTGGGGCAATTTCTGTGGTCTCAAAAACCCCTAGGGTTTTCCCTCAACATGGTCACTCAGTGCAAGGGATGAGCTAGGGCTCTCCCACGAGCACACACTGGTGTTGAATGGGGGAGAGGTGAGACCAAAGCAGTTTCCACCTTTGGTTTCTTTTAAATCTGAGTTGTCTGATGTTAAAAGTCAGGTGTGTACGTGCCTAGGTAAGTTTCTTCTGACATTGTTATGGATTGGTTTGAAGTCTCTGGTTTAGTAAAGGTCAAGTTCTAAGTGAAGGTTTCCTAACCTTTATTCTTATGTTCTCAGCCAGTATGAGTATTCTGGTGTCTAGCGAGGGACAGGCGGTCACTGAAAAGCTGCCCACAGACATCACACTTGAAGTACTTGTCATCAGCCCTGTCGTTGTCGCTGGTGCTGGCGCTGGCATGTTCAGTGTAGCGTGAGCTTTCCCCATAGACACTTCCAGGCTCAAATATTATCACCCTGGCATGGGTTTTCAGGTGCTCGCCGTAGGCAGAGTTGGAAGCAAAGGTTTCTCCGCATTCCCTGCAGTCGTAGTACGGTTCCTCAACCTGAATCTCTTGATCTTCGCCTTCTTCTTCTTCTGGGTCTTCAATTCCTGCCCCATCTGGCTCATCGGCATCTCCCTCTGGCTCTTCAGCTCTTTCTTCTGGGTCTTCGATCCCTGCCCCATCTGGTTCATCAGCATCTCCATTGGGCTGTTCGGCCTCTCCGTTGGGCTGTTCGGCCTCCCCGTCTGGCTCTGCGGCCTCCCCATCTGGCCCCTCGGCCTCTCCATTGGGCTCAGCAGCCTCTACATTGGGCTCGGCAGCCTCCACCTCGGGCTCGGCAGCCTCCACCTCGGGCTCGGCAGCCTCCACGTTTGACCCCTGGATCCGCAGAATTTCTCGTGGAACGAGGTCATTGGCTTCCACCTCTTGGGCTCTTTCTTCTTCAAGATGAAGCTTCTGATGCTTGGTGAGAATGGTGTCATGAATAAAGGACTTCCCACAGTCCTTGCATTCGTAGAATGGTGAATCTCTTTTCGGGGGCTCAGTAAGAAATGAGGTGTGAACGAAGGAGGTCCCGTATTCATAGGGCTCATCGTTCTCATGAATTCTTATGTGCTCCCTAAGGTCTGACTCATTGAGGAAGGTTTCTCCACATGTTTGACATTCACAGTGTTTCTCTTCAGTTTGACTTCTCTGAAACTCAGTAAGGGCCAAGCCTGGACTCACCGCCTCTTCACTTCTCTGGCCTTGCTCTAGTAAATCCTCTCTGGCGTGAACTCTTATATGCTCACTGAGGACAGAGTTATGAATGAAGCCTTGTCCGCACACGGGGCACTGAAGGGACGTTCCTGCAGTGGGATTCTTCTGTGGGGCACAAGGCCTCTGTGGATTGATGACCAAGGGCTGCATAAAAGGCTCATCATACCTTCTTTGGCCATAAAATTGATCTTGCTCATGGATTTTCTGGTGTTCAAAAAGGAATGAGCTGTGAACGAAGGATTCCCCACATGCCGGGCATTCATAGAGCTGCTCTCCAGTGTAATCTTTCTGATACTCACTGACAGAATGGGTGTGGATTACAGAATGGGTGTACTCACGACTATCAATGAGATACTCTCTGCCGTGAACTTTCTGATGATCCTTAAGGTCTGCACGATCTGCAAAGCCCAGCCCACAGTCCTTACAGCCATAGATTGCGTCTTCAGCCTCATCCTGCTCGTCTGGCTCACTCTGCCAAGGCTCTTCTGGCCGAGGCCCATCAAGGCCTATGCCCTGAATAACAGTGTCTCCAAAGAACTTCTGAGTGTGGAATTCTTCTTGAGCATAGATTTTGTGATGTGTACCAAGGGCTTCAAGAGTGGCAAAGAATGCCCCACAGTCCTTACAATTGTTGCGCACTAGTTCAGCATAACTCATCTGCACTTGCTCTTCACCATAACTTATCTGTATTGGTGGCTCCATGTAGCTCATTTGTGCCACTCGTGGTGCATAACTCATATGCACTGGTCGTATAGCATAACTCATGTGCCCTCCAGAGTAACTCGTCTGCCCTGGTTCGTTGGTGTAACTCATCTGCGCTGGCTGCTTGGTGTAACTTGTCTGTGTTACATAGTCAGAGTACCTTATTTGTGCTGAGTAACTTGTCTGCGGCTGCTGTTCACCGTAACTGGTCTGAGGGTCAGTAGAGACTAAGCTGCGAATTACAGATCGTTCATAGCTTCTACTTCCAGAGGGCTTCCTTCTATCGTGAATCTTCATATGCTCAGTGAGGTCGTAGCTAGAAACAAAGGATTCTCCACACTCGGGACATTCGTAGAATTTCTCTCTAGGGCGAAATGCTTGATGGTCACCAAAACGTAGGGAGTGAATTACAGAGGTCTCATAGTTCCTATGCTCAATGTTTTTCTTCTTTGAACGAGCCTTCTGATGTTCGCGGACAGTTGAGGTGGGAGCAGATGATTCGCCATCCTTCTTAAGTTCACTGGATCCCTGACTAGTTGGACTTTTCTGAGGCTCCACATGGGATACGCTTTGTATGACAGAGTCCTTGTAGTTGTTATTCCTACCTCCTTCGTTAGGGTTCTCTCTGGCAGGAGTTTTCTGCTGCTTATCATGACGGTCTGACACAGAAGTGGAGGATTCTCCCTTCTCATCACATTCAACGACTTCATTTCCATTGCAACTTCTGGAAAGTTTGAATGCAGCTACACTATGGATAACAGACGTCTCGTATTTCTTTCCTTCGGAGGTATTCACTCCAGCATGGACTTGCTGAACTTGCTGATGTTCGGAAACACCTGAGCTTTGAATGGTAGACTCTGCAATCACCTTTGGTTTGCTGGGCCCCACTGCACTGTGACTCTTCTGAGCTTTAGCAAATGCTAAGCTATGAATAACAGACCTCTCGTATGGTTTCCTCTCATAGACGTTTTCTTGAGGGGGAACCTTCTGGTTGTCATCAGGGTTAGAGCTGATGGTGAATGCCTTCTCGTTTTCATTCTCTTCAGGTGGTCTTGTTATAGTATGACTCTTCTGAGATTCAGTGAAGGGCACGCTATGAATGACAGACTGCTCGTACCCCCTGCCTTCAAAGACATTCTTTCGAGAATGAATTTTCTGATGCTCACTGAGGTCTGAGCTTTGCCTAAAGGCATCCCCACCATGTGTAAAGTCATAGACCTTCTCTTTTGGGTACAGCTTCTGATGCCTTTTAAGGGACTGACCAGGAATAAAGGTTTCCTCACACACTTTACCCTTGCTTTCGAGGAGGTTTCCTCGAGTATGGATCTTCTGATGTTCTTTCAGGGATGAGCTGTGATGGAAGGTCTCCCCACACACCTTACATTCATACATTTTCTCTTTACCATACCCTTTTGGAAGATCATTGCGGGGTGGGGTGGGTTTAAAGGCCTCCTCACGCTCATTATCTTTGTCATCTCTACCATGGGTTTTCTGGTGGTCAATCAGGGCAGAGCTCTGAAGGAAGGTTTCCTTACACATCTTACATTCATAGAATTTATCTTTCCCATATATTTTCTGGAGCTCACTGACGGTTGGGCTAGGCATGAAGGGCTCCTCATACTCCTCATCATCACATTCTGAAAGATTC
Organism: Cryptoprocta ferox; assembly: GCA_028646485.1. NCBI lineage: Eukaryota > Metazoa > Chordata > Mammalia > Carnivora > Eupleridae > Cryptoprocta > Cryptoprocta ferox. The sequence goes on along the minus strand of CM053563.1, from coordinate 1,543,158 downwards.
TCTCTAGCATGAATTTCCTGATGTTCGGCAAGTGCGGCACTCTTATTGAAGGTTTCCCTACACTCCTTACATTCAAAGCGTTTCCCTCCAGCCTGACTTTTCTGAACCTCACTGAGAGCCACACTATGAATAAATGATTCACCATACTCATAGAGATTCTCTCTAGTATGCATGATCTGATGTTCGACAAATTCGGAAATCACATAGAAGGACCTCCCACATTCATCACACACATAGGACATTGCCTCAAAATCAAGTGGGTGCGACTCAGTGAAGGAAGGGGCGCTAAGGCTGCTCATGCTCATGGCTTTTCTCATTTCACTACATTCAAAAGGTCTCTTCCTTGCATAGCCTTTTGGCTCATGCCCTGAGCCCTTCCCATCTGTGTCAAACTGATAGCGCCTTTTCCTTTCAATAACTCTCTTTTTGGAAACAAGGCTCGAGTTACTATTAAAGCCTCCCCCAAAGCCATTCCCTTCATAGGCCCTCTCCTGAATCACCGACTCTCTCTTGTTGAACGAAACTTCTTTCCGATGATTGTCTGGCCTTCTGGGGAACCTCTGGGACCGACTGTTACACTCCCTTGCCCGTCCTGATTTGGAGTTGCGTGAAACGTCCTTGATGAATTTTTCCATGATCACCCCGTGGGAAGATTCGTGTTCACAAATTCCCCGCCGATGGGTCGACTTTTTGGTTTCAGGCATAGATTTTAGACCTGAAAAGAAACCCCAAGTGTAAATACTCCCTAATTCCTGCACCTGTAATAGACTTCTGTGGTAATGGTGTGAATATAAAATGTAAGAGATTTACCAATACGTATGTACGACTCCCATCTCACTAACTGAAGTGGCCACTAGGTACAATCTGCCTAGTGCTTACCTCGACTGGTGCTTGGGTAGGCACTTCTCTTTGACCTCGATGAATGGCCTTGTGTCATGTGGGAGTGGCCGTCATCTTCTGCAAGCTGAACCCCTGTTCACAAGAATGATATGATAGCTTATGTTCGAGTTGGGCATAAGACTCGTCACCATAAGATGGTGCCTACCTTCCTAGGAACCACTAAACAGGAGGTGGTCCACACCCAATTCCTGGAGCGTCTTCTATGTGCAGTTCCATGTCCTTACTGTCTGCTCCTCCGCCCATTCTAGCCTGAATTTTAACTAATTCTACTGATTCCACCTAGAAATCCGCATAGAGACCACCATGTATCCTGAAATTCAGTGCATCCTTTTTAGTCTTCACCTTCCTGTAATCAACACTTAAATCCTGACACCCTCTTTTTCACTGGCTTCCAGGATTCTCTTCCTCCTTCTTGATTCTTTTCCTCAGCTGTTCTCCTAACACCAGAGCTCCTTGAGGCTCCACTGCCTTGCAAAGCTCCCCTCCCTCCAACGCCAGCCAACTTCCCACTATGCTAGCCAACTTCGAGGAAAGTCCAAACTGGAACTCAGGATCCCATTCTAAGTATGTATTTAAAAATCTTCACTGCCACCTCTCCAGAAAAAGTACCAACTCTTGTGCAAGAGACATCTCCCCATTCTCCCTGACCTTGTACAATATACTCAACATACTCAAAACCAGAATGATTTCTCAAAAACACATTTCATCATTTATTTCTCTGCTAAGAATATTCCAAGGCTTCTTATCACCCTTAAAATCCAAATAGATTAACATGGGAGTCTAATGTCCTACTGCTTTAAGAGTCAGGTGACAAAGAGCTCCAGTGACTGGGTCTCTCTGCTTACCCAGAGACAGCAGCTTCCTGTAGTTCTCCATGTTGTCCTGAATCGAGTTCTGAGGCTTCCTATCCTCGGCCAGGTTCACAACGTCCTGGTATGACACGGCATCCTGAAATGCCAAATACAGACCTCCTGATGGAGTCCTTCCAGGGGTGCCCAAGAGAGGAGAGCGCTGGCAACACAGGTGCCACACACAGGTACGTAGAAAGTGTGCACAGTGTCTGGGGTTCTGAGTGATCTGGGGCAAGTTTTACTACGGACCTACTGCGTACCTACCTTGGTGCTACACTGGGAGGAAGATCCAAAAGACGTATGACACACATTCCTTGCCCTCATGCAGCTTATAATTTGGTTGGAGAGAAAAGACTCATGAAACAATTAGAGAACAATGAACAATAAAGTGGGGTACAGATAATCTGTGCTATATGGGTTTGGTAGAGGGACTTCGGAGGGGCCTTAAGTGGTAAGACTCTGACGCAGAGGAAAGGGGTTAGTGGTGCGAGAGCTTCCACAAGCCAAACACGGACTGTGTGGCATGTGCAGGGACAGAAGGACAATGTGTTTCAGCAGATGTCTGGTCAGGAAGTGGGACTTAAGCCGCCCCCCTCGGTCCCACTGTGTCCTGGGTTCACCTTCACCGCACACCATGGGGACGTGCTGTACTCTTCCAGGCACGGAGACGTCCTAAATAACCCTGATGGAACCCGAAGCACTGAATGCCTTCGTTTTAGAGCTGCCTTTCCCACTTAGTGGACACGTCTCCAAAAGTCATTTTCCAAGACCCTGCATTACTCAGAAGAGTCCTCTATGCAGGATGTCACAGTACCTTTTCTTACTGATGCACTAGGACATCAGCGGTCTCAGGGAAGCATGGTCCTGGGGAGCATGGCACTGAGGCCTGGAGACAGACGTAAGGATGGACACAGGGCCATGGGACGCCCACAGGTTTTGGAGGCAGAGAAAACTCAAGGACCAAAGGGAGACTGTATCATTTCTGAGCCATGCAACCTTGGGAACAGAAATCTTTCTAAGCCTCAGGTTCTTCATCTTTAAAATGGAGAGTCAGCATCAACCTGCCCAGCAATATTGTGGGGAAGGATTTTCTGCAATGTGATGTGCTGCTTAAACATCAAGAAAAATTATGTAAAGAAAACATAAATTACTAAACTACTATGTAAAGACATCTTGATATTAAATTGATTACAGCTCCTTGCTGGGAAGTGGCACAGACATTACAGCCGTGTGAAATGCGGAAGCAAGAGTGCATGTGTGCACACACACCGGGATTTCAGAGGAAGGCCTCATTGACACGACTGCCAAAATCCAGTGACGAAAAGCAAAAATCACAACCAAAACTGAGCAGAGCTTCAAAAATGAAATTCTTTCGGGGCGCCTGGGTGGCTCAGTCGGTTAAGCCTCTGACTTCGGCTCAGGTCATGATCTCACGTTCGTGGGTTCGAGCCCCGCGTTGGGCTCTGTGCTGACAGCTCAGAGCATGGAGCTACTTCGGATTCTGTGTCTCCTCTCTCTCTCTGCCCCTCCCCCACTCATGCTCTGTCTCTGTCTCAAAAATAAATAAAAAACAAAAAAAAATGAAATTCTTTCTAGGTCTGGGCTGAGAAGGCTTAGAGCAGAACACAAGCCTCAGAAGCTCAGGAAGCTCTGTGAACTTGGGACAATGGGCACCCCGTAGAGCGAATGGCTATCACTTTTGCTGGTTGCCTGCTCCTGTCCGGTGGCAAGCTCAGGTTTGCGACAGTGCGTCCTGAGTCCCAGCACTGGTGTATTCTACTATGAAGGGAAGACCGGGGGGACACAAACGCATCTGTAGTCAACAGAAGGAAACCTGGGCTCCCGACCTGGGGCATCAGCAGAGAGGGTAGATGAGGTCAAGAACTCTGGAGGCTTAGGGAGTCTGAAGGGTCACCGTCCCTGGTGTTGACAGACCCCATAGGTAAAGGCAAAAGGGAAGGGCTACTTTTCATATTCTTCTCTCTGCCGTCCTGAGTAAAGTAAGAGCACACTGAATTGTGAACTACACTGTACTATGAAAGAAAAGTGACAATTTAAGGTGAAGTTAATCTCCGTAAGTGGGCATCTCTACGGCAGCTGGTCACTTTGGATCTGTAGCCAAAACGGCACCTCAACTTGCAGAAGCGGCCACCGAGTGCCCCTCGAACGGGTGCCACCCGGGGAGCAGCACGACCCCGACAGACAGAGCAGACAGTTACGCATGGGCTAAAAGAGGATGACTCCCTGTTCCGGGCGCCTCACGCTACCATTCGTCTGCCGCGACCGCCAGCCTGCGCGCCGGGTTCGTAGTGACCCGTGGCGTCTGGACTCTCCTCCGGCTACAAGGATGAGGAGCCAACCCTCACCGGGGTCGAGGAAGGGCGTTTAAAAAGCAGAATTAGCAACCTCCTATCATCTTTGTTTCATGAGTATTTCAACGCCCCCAAATAAGGGCTCGTATCGCTCAGCCTGCTACAGATGAGTGGGAATGGAGCAGGGCTCGCAAGCTGCGGATGCGCGCCGCCCTGCACCGCCTTCTCCGGGACCAGGGCATATCACGTAGACGTTCTGTTTTCAAAAATCAAGCTTAAGAGTGAGTCTGTTTAGTATTTTTGTCTAGATTCCTAGAATTTTGGCCAAATTGGTTTCTCCAAATAAGATATCGAAATTAGTAGCAAACTAAGTGTGTCACAAACTTAGATGGTTTCCCCTGGCACAAAGGACAAGGACATGTGGGCTGGAGGGACAGAGTCACCTCCAACCCCACCCACCTTCCTCTAGTTACTGCTGCTGCGGACGCTCTGCTTCCAACATCAGACACTGCCGATCCCTCCCTCTCTCACACACCTGTGGTCCTTGCTGGTCTCACGGACAGGGGACCAGTGACAGAGGTTTCAGGGTGGGATCTGAAGCCCTCCATTGGTGGACACCAACTTCTAAGTGCCACGGCAGGCATGCGCTGGGGACCGACCTGAGCTCTCCGCTTGGCTGCAGGACACAGGTCACCTGCGCCAGGCCCAGCCACGCCCTGAAGCTTTCTCCACTCTTTCGCCCTCCGTGTTCCGGCCTGCTTGGCCTCTGTCTGGTTCCTGCCCTGGGGGCTTTGCCCGAGACCTCCTGACCCTAGCTTCACTGCCTTCAAGAAGCTTCCTTTCAAATCCAAATCAAGATCTCTGAGACAACTGCTTGTTATAACCCTCAGTGTTTGCTTCCCAGCGCTCTGTGGAACAAGCGTCCCATCAGGTATCCTATGAAGGCTTACTTGGGGGACTTCTGACGGCCCTGCGTGGCTGTAAGGCTCAACGTTTCCAGGGCGTGTGGGCACGCGGACTACCTCGGTCCCCATGGCACTCCCTGACCTGGGCGAGGTCCTCAGCGCTAAGAGGAGATGGAGGCATGCAGCCTCCATGCACTCGGCTCCCCCTTCTTGTCAAAGCCCTTTCTATGCCTCGGCTCCCCTTCAGAAGGCCGGGTCACGAGTGACCCTTCTCCTTACAGGTCAGCCCAGATCCCAAGGCCTTTACCCCTTCACCCATCTCCCCAGCACACCACCTCCTAAAACTACTGCTGTAACTGCCGACACGTAGGCTGTGCCCACCACATGCCAGGCATCACATTAAGCACTTCATGTATGCATAGGAATCACACTGACTCCTCACAGCAGCCCCGCTGAGCCAATTGCCACATCCATTCTGCAGATGAGGAAACTGAGGCTCAGCTTAGTCGGGCAAATGGTCTGAGGCCGCACACCTAGCAGGTGACAGAGCTGGGCCTCAATCCCAGACCTCGCTGGCTCCAGAGCCTTCGCTCTCTCTCATCTGCCTGCTTCATGGATGTGCAGTGTCCCAGGCTCCGTGCAGTGGGCCAGAAAGACCCCCGCAATGGTTGTGCTTCCCTGGCCACATAGGGAACAACTGACATGGCCGGCGTACCACATGCCACAGCTGCGGGGTGGAAAGTGCTCCTCTGATGACATGGGTGAATTAGAAAGTAGGCAGGAGTCACCCCAGCCATTTGCCACCTCTGGGGACAGGCCTGGCTCCGTGCAGGGAAGAAGTGCCCCCTCTGCACAGCCAGGTGGGATTCTAGGGGCGGATGAGCACACCCTCCTGGGAAAGAAAGGCATCTCTGCCATGAAATGAAGATGGCCTTTCCAGAAAGAGAGGAGACCTAAGCATACCTGGGATCTTGACTCATAATCCATCACAGAGTCCCTAAGTTTGCGCTTTCTTTCCATCGCAAAAGTTGTTTTCTTCATCAGAGGACGGGAAAGGTCCCGTTGAGGAAGTCCTGGGAAGAGAAAAGGCGTCACAGAGGGACAGGGTGTGGTGTGGCCCTGCACGCGCATCAAGGAGGTCGGAGCATCATGGGACATACTGCCTCTGGGGATCCTGGGGTATATCCAGCGTTCCCGAGACTCCAGATGTCTGCTCCTGCCTCTCCACTCCCGGTCCCGGTCCCAGTCCAGATCCCAGTCCCGGTCTCGCTCCTGGTCCCACTCCTGGTCCCAGTCACGATCCCGGTCACCTGAGGAAGCCAGACATGGAGGAGTTAACACGGTGCTGGGCCATGCGGGATGGGGGCCCTATCCCCGCTCATCCCTTGAGGAGAAAGATCCCACACTGAGGTCTCTAGACTCCCACGCACTATCTGGGCTATTCTGGTGACCCCCGACCCAGAACACCACTTCTGGAGGTTTCGCCCAAGTGCCTTGTATGGCAAAACCAGCGCCACAGCATGGTTTAGAGGCCGGTCCCCTGCAGACACTTCTGTTGTTTCCTGGCTCCTACACGGTAAGCCCTACACTCTGGACCATGACTTCAGACCCGCCCGCCAGTCTCAACATGCACATGACTCTGCCCCAAGAGACAAAACACGTGCCCTCCTCAAAATCAAGCTTCCTTTTAAAAAGTCCACTGAAGGACCTTTAACAAAACACCTTTTAGAGGCCAAGTAGTGATGAACTCTGCCCCTCCTGGGGAGGCTGTGGGCACAGCTTTAAACAACCTGCTGCCAATTTCCAACAGCTTGAAATACTTTCTCATTATTAAAAAAAAAATAGTAACATACTGGAGTCTGCTTGGATATAAAAAACATCTCACTGCATCATCAACTGACGGAACCCTCAGATCTGCACTGCTGTTTCCACTGATAGCACCAGGCCCACCATGCACTGCCAGGCATGAGGCTGAGCTGGTGGCCAGGGAAGCCGGGCCTAAGTGCGCCCCGACAGCGGTGCAAGCTGACAAGGGTACTCACTGCAGAAAGATGCGGCGGAGCGTGGCGGTGGGGACTCGATTCCCTTCCGGCTTATGCTGTCTTCGGTGAGGAGGTCACTGTTGTCGTCATCTGAGAGGACACAAACACTGACTTGATGCTTTATCACCTCCCACTTGCGTTCTCAAAAACGCTCCCCTGAGTGGAGCCCGCCCTTCCCCCGACCGCACGACCACCCCCACCCCCACGGGAAGCTGGAGCCATCTGACCCCCGTGTTCCTCAGCTTCCTGCCACGCCTGGGCAGGCTACGTGGCTGCGACCGCCCTCCCCTCCCCTCTACCAGCAGCCGCGCACAACTCTTGGGGTAACACACCCTTCGTGTCGTGAAAGGGAGCCTGGGCCAGGGCCATGAGGCACGCAGAGGCCCTCACTGAGGTGTGCCTTTCCTGCCCACGCCACTTTAGGGTGGCGATTCTTAACTGGGACACTCTACTCCCCAGGGACATGTGGCAACATCACATCTGGTTGTCACAGCTGGGGAGAGGGTGCAACCAGCATCCTGTGGGTAGGAGAGAGGGGCCAGGGGTGTGTCACTGCACATCCTATGACAGGCCAGCACCCCATGAAGAGAGTGATCTGGCCTTGACCACCAGCGGTGCTGCGGCTGCGGATCCCAGGAGATCACGGCTCCCCGCCGGCCTCCACTGTGCCTCACCTTCTGGATCATACATTTCCTTGTAATTTTCCAGCAGAGTAACTAGCTTCTCACAGTTCTCTGGCTTTTTTGCCCGCACCCAGGGCTTGATCTTTTCTGGAAGGATGGTCAGGTACTGTTCAAGGACCAAGAGCTCGATAATCTCTTCCTTGGTGTGAATCTGTGGCTGCAACCAATCGAGGCAGAGATTTCGGAGTTCGAATAGCGTCTTCCGAGGCCCAACAAATTCCACGTAGAGGAAATTCCGAAACCTCTGATGAAAGAATTCAGGGTCCATTGCACCTTCTCTTAGGGCGGCATCTGGCTCCGTCGAGTCACTGTCTAGCTCGTGCATATCTGAGGCCCATAATCTCTTGGGTTTGGTAGCAGACGAGTACTTTGGAGGCAGCATTCTTCTAAGTAAAAATTTCACTGGAGGAACCAAACATGAGTCAATAGGAAAGACGCGGCAATCTCTGACAGGTCAGTACTCAGGGACGTGTAGATCTCAAGGAGATATACACATGTCCCAGAAGGGGAGATCAGGCAGCAGTATGGGGCTGCCATCCATGGGCATCGACAATGCTCTGTGAACAAACCACAGGGGCAAAGACGCAGACTCATACCACACAGACGCACACGTGACACACCAACACAGCCTCCCACAGGGGGTCCAAGCATGACCTGTTTGAGAGTTGGCTCTGCTACTTACTGGTGTCATGACTGTGGGCAACTATTTGATGTCCCGGAGTCTGTCCCCTTACCTACTCCAGGGGAACAACAGCCCTCAACCCTTTCCGAACTCTGAGATTAAATAAGCTAATATTCTAAAAGGCCTACCGACCCACTGCCCACACATGGGAGAGGCTCAAGGTGCTGGGCATTACTAAAAGTGAAGGTCAGTTTTTTTCTTAGCAAAATGGAAAATGGGATACTAGGTATGAGGGCCAAACCTGCCATTTCTGATGACTTCTGAACGTCTCCATCACTGTGGAAAGTTCTACTGGCCAGAGTGGTGGAGTCTGCAGGTCCGCTCAGGACCCCTTCCCTCTGCACCGCGCACCCTTCTGACAAGTGCCTGTCCTGAACCCCGGTCTCGGGCTCTGCTGACCCCTCCTCCTGAAGGTAGGTTTCCTGAGCTGCACTGTTCACCTCTCAGGTGCTGCAAGCACTCCTCACATGGATTTTTAAATGCTGCCCCTCTCCACAGCCTAAACTGTAAACTCTACTCCAGGGATTAGAGACTAACTTTTCCAGCCGTGCATCCTCTACTGCCTGCCTGGCACAAAGTCAGGTACCAACCCTGATGGAACATACTGAAATTAATGGACACAAACCCATTTTAAAATCGGTTTTAGGGGTACCTGGGTGGCTCAGTTGGTTAAGCGTCCAACTCTTGGTTTCGGCCTAGATCATGGTCTCACGGTTTTATGAGTTTGAGCCCCACATCGGGCTCTGTGTTGACAGCACGGAGCCTGATTAGGATTCTTTCTCTCTCCCTCTCTTTCTGCCCCTCCCCTGCTCACGCTGTCTTTGACTCTCTCAAAAATAAATAAACTTAAAAAATAAAATAAAATAAAATAAAATAAAATTAGGTTTTAGAGATAGGCATGCGTTACTACGTGGCTGAAGAAGCATAGCTAAGTTTCTGGGGAGAGAGAACATCCTGGATTAACCTCTATGCCCTTGTTTCCAAAGAATATTCTGGTGTGTCACCCACTCTCACTTGTCCACTTTTCTACCAGCCCCTCTAGGAAAGAACCAGCTTTGATAATCCTCTGTATTTCCCATTTATTTCCCATTCATTTCCCTTCATTTCTTTTTTTCTTTTTCTTTTATTATCTGCCTCTTCATTTTAAAAGAACCTTTTAGACTGAGTTTAAAAGCCTATTTTCATTTTTTCTAATGCAATCAATTAAGGCTGTACACTTCCCATTACCTAAACCATCTCCCCGTGTGGACAGCCACAAATGATATGAGAATGTAGGCGATATGGGAAAAAATCTAGGTTTGGGTGAATTTGGGTGAATTAATTCACCTGACACTTTTGTACTTCTGGCTTCACTTCCAAGGAGGAACAAAACAATATGCAGCAAAAATTGTATGCTTTTGCTTTAAATGGAAAACCAGTAAGTTTAAAATTAAGGTTCTTTTTTTAATAAAGAGAAAACAAGGTGTTAATTTATTATTTGGGAATAAATGTAGCAAACTCTGCCATGCTATTTTCCCCCTGCAGTGACGGGCTTCCACTCTGCTCACGCAGAAACACCCCCCCTGCCCCTGCCATTCTTTCTCCCACTGCTGTCCTCTGAAGCATCAACCCTCACACACACGCGCGCACGCACACACACACACCTGCATGCACGCACACACATCCATCACGAAGACCCTTGGGAATCAAGTACTGCCTCCCTGTCTGCCCTGCCCTCCTTGAGGACGGGTGACAACAGAGGGGAGGGCATGAGATAGCACCCTGCTGGGCAGAAGACTTCCAAAGCCAGGGAAGGAAAAGGGCAAGTGTCCACTGGGGACTGGAGTGATAGTTGGCTAAGAGGGACAGAGGGACCGATGGGGGCAGAGCTCTCAAACCCAGCAGGCCTGAATGGCAAAGATGAAAGGGCAGGAAGCCCAAGCCTGCTCTTCGGCACCCAGATCTCAGAGGAAACTCCAGTTCCCTAGAAGACACTAATGCAACTTCTCAGGAGACAGGATACCTTTAGGTATGTAAATCACCTGTTTGGGAAGAGGATCCTTTCCAGAATTTCAGAACAAGCAGCTCTCCACGGGAACAGGGTGAAAATGCCAGGGACCTGCAGACATTTTGAAGAAAAAAAACATATGGACAAATAAACATGGAAGAAATGTAAAAAAGAGTGTCAGAGAATTCATTCGCCAAATGGCTGTGAACTCAGATAGCATCAAAGGTAAGGCCTTATATATCACCTTCAAGAAAAGGCCAATTCCAAGGTCATAAACCAACCAAAGAGAAATAGAAAGGCTTCCCAATGTCTTTATGAAATCAGAATAATTTTAAAAGCCAATACAAAACTAGCACTAACAAACCACAGACCAAATTCAGCTATAAAAGCAGACGTAAAAGTCTCTAGCACTATCACTGTTGAACAGTATTCTACAGAGTTCCAGCCAATTACAACAAGGCAAGAAAAACCTGAGGCATAAAGAAAGATCTAAAACTATCATTCTCCTTCATGTAAGAGTGTCCACTCAGATACTGTGAATCAATGGAAACAGACCTTACAATAATTTAATAAGGAAATCACAATAGGCTCCCTAAATACATATCAGCAATTAAAAATTTTAAAAAGTGGAAAGAGAACTGCCATTATAAAGACAGAAAAGATTTAATAAAAGACAACAGCATCCCCATGGATAAGATTACTAATTATAATAATAAAAGGCAGTAACTGGAGAGACACAGGATAATCATGGGAAATGTATATATCTAGCATATTAAAGCTCTAAAACCTCCCCTAAATTAATCTATATAATTTAATGAAACCTTGAAGAATATAAATGTTGGGGAACTTGGCGATGGTTCCAAAGTTGACCTGGAAGAGTTCCATTTGGTCAGTATTTTGAAAATTCACTTATCAAAAGGCCAATAAACCATACACAAAATTTAAGAAATATTTTCACATAATCTCAGGGTAAGAAAGTTCTTTTATAATCTGCCTAAAGGAGAAAGACTACATAAAATAACAATGATGGTTCTGTTTATACCATCAAAACCCAAGAAATAAAACAACAAAAAAGACCCACTTGTAACTTATGACAAAGTGGATTCACTTAGGAATCATGGTCTAAGTTGACCACACAGTAGTCGAGTATCCAGCAGTGGCCTGAAAAGTGTCATTTACAAACCAATAAGGAATGTACACATTACTTCAGTAAACAGTGGTAGGAAAACTAGCAGATCTTTCACCTGGGGGAAAAGATCATACCATATATAAAAATGCTAAAACTAAAATCCAAATAAATAAAAGGTTACTTTTTAGAATTATGGAGCAGGAAAGGGCTCTTCTAACTAGACAATAAAATTGGGAGATATTAAGGACAACTTTGACTTCATATATGCACTTCTTTACTATGGTAATTTTTCTTCCCAGTAGACATGTATTTGAAGTGTAAACTATCAGTAGGTGAAAACTATATATAATAACTGTAGGATGAAAAGGTTTGATAAGGAATCATTAATTTTTCTAAGAAAACACAGACAGGCAAACCTGACTCAGAAAGCAGAGGAAAATCTAGGGAAGAAATTTAAAAAGATTAAATGATTTAAGGAGTAACTTCCATAAAATTTCCATGAGCAATTGAACTCACGATGTTATAAAAACCCTTCCAGAACACAGAAAATAGATGGAGGATGTTCTACTCATTAATAATATGACCATTTGAATGCTCTGAAGAATCCTATCACAAGGTACATGACAACTTCTACATCAAAAATTCATTCATTTCTTTTTTCAAGAAATTCAGGACTAGAGTAAACAAATACGATCTTTTTTTAAATGTGCTCAAGATTTTCTAACCAGGGCAACAGAACAGCCCTTGGTCAGCAAGAGCATTAAATTTTTTTTTTTAAATTTAACAGGAAAACTTTAAAAAAAAGAATCAGGCCCTAACAACTCCTACCCACAACTGTAGAGGAAGTTCATTTCAGATCTGAGAGTAAAAAGGGCTTTGAAAACAGAGTAATCGTAAAGATGGACAATATAAGTATGTGTATGAAGAAGAAATGGCGTACTCACACAGTGCTTGTGGCAATGGAGATTTTTTTTGTTTGTTTTTGTCAGAAAATTTATTTTATTCAAACTGGATACTGCACATGGACATAAAGCAGGAAGTAGGAAGTATATTCTGAGATTCCATCCCAGTTAACAAAAATAATAATAGATACCTTATGATGTCATCTCTGATAAAAACAACAAATTTCAATCAATATAGTGAAATGGTAGTGTCTGTCTAACAGAAGTGTATTCCTTATTCCCACATTCAATCTATTTATACTAAGTTCTTGGTTCTTTTGATTCTAGCCTCATGTCTTTTTTTTTAACTTTATAGTTTATTGTCAGGTTGGTTTCTATATAACACCCAGTGCTCTTCCCCACAAGTGTCCTCCACCATAACTATCACCCCCCTTCCCCTCTCCCCCTCCCCCTTCCACCCTCAGTTTGTTTTCAGTGTTCAAGAGTCTCTCGTGTTTTGTCTCCCTCCCTCTCCCTAACTCTTTTTCCTCCTTCCCCTCCCCATGGTCCTCTGTTAGGTTTCTCCGTTAGACCTATGAGTGAAAACATATGGTATCTGTGCTTCTCCGCCTGACTTATTTTGCTTAGCATGACACCCTCGAAGTCCATCCACTTTGCTACGAATGGCCAGATGGCAATGGAGATTTTATGGAGGGCAATTTGGATAACTTCTTGAAATTTTAAATGTACATACCCTGTCCTACAAATTCTATTTCCATGAATTTATCCCAGAAATACGTAATGACATATGTGCAAGAATATAATCATTGAAGTAGTGCTGACAATGCACAAAATATGGTACATATTCATATAACGACTTTGAAACCTTTTAAAATAATGAGGCAATTGGAAATAAACAGATCTGAGATGACCTCTAATGTAGTTAAGTGTAAAATGGTGCACGAAAATGTGTAGAGCACTCTAAGCAACTATAAAAACAGATGTATTTACTTAAACAGATGATTTCTGTAAGGATATATATGAGACTAGTAAGAGTGATTAATAGTGATCACCCCTGGGGAAGGGAACTGGGGGCCAGGGAAAGAAGGGAAACTTACTTTTTCACTGTATAGTCTCCTTTTGTTTTTTGTATTTACCTATTTTTTTTTACCATGAGCATGTATTACCTAATCAAAAAAATAAATTCAAAGTTAAAACAAAACAACAAACAAAAGCACTAGTAGAGGCCTTAGAGACCATGCTGCCCACTGAGTGAGTTCACGCAACCCTGACACCTGAACACCAAGGGGGGTCTCCTCCCTTCCCTGCCCATCCCACCCTGCTGGAGCCCAAGGTCATATCCTAAACCAGATGGCAGGCAACCTAGAGAACCTCAAAGAATCAATGCTGGAACTTCTGAAACCAAGAATCACATATGGAAATTGCAGCTGTAAGTTGACTATACTTCCCAGATCCAGCAATTATTAATACCTAAATTCAAGGTCATCCCTTATCCTAGGGATTCCACTTCCGAAATCTAATTGATAGGCCTGTCTGCCCACGTGCACAGAGATACAGATCTCAGGTGTGCGCAAAGAGGCACTGTGTGCAACAGCAAAGAACAGGGACGGGGAGGAGGATGCCCACGCAGAGTTCCAACGGCAGAGCCCACCAAAAGACCACTACTCAACAGACAGGAAAATAAAAATGGGTACAAATTTTCTGCACTATAAAAAGCAACCAAAATAAAAACAAACCAGAAAAGGAGGGGGAAAATATTTTGCAACATAGATGACAGTTAATATTTGAGATGTGAGAAGCTTACTTAGAAAGCAATAAGAGAAATGTCTCCTTGTGAAAATAAAAAACTACAGTTCATAAAGGTAGTGATAACTTCTAATACTCTCATCAGAAATCAAAGAAATGTGAAATATTACATTTCTAACAGTGAACACCTTTTTGGCACATCAAATGGGCAGATATTTCAAAAATAAAAATCAAAAAGAAAAACTGATGTTGGTGAGAAGCTGGCTGATGCAGGCATGAACCATAATTCTGGATGCCATTTCAGCCTATGTTTTAAAAATGTTAAAAATGCCCATTCCTTTTGAACCAGCAAGTCTCCATTTAAGGACAATCAAGTGAATACAATTATTAGTAAGGAAAAAAAAAACAACTAAAAAGTCCTTATATACTACAATAAAGTCCTTACATATACATCTAATTTCCAGTTTACAAAAGATAACACGTGCAGCACTAAAAAGCTGCCACAGTAAATGATGGCGGGTGACGCCATTTTACACATGGAGCTACGGGAAGGGACAAGCGCATGTCAGAAAAATGTTATGTTGCTAATGTGTTCTTGTATAACCGCGGTTCTGACCTGGGAACCGGATCCTGTCTGAGTCCTCAAGAATCCAACTCCGGAAAAGGAGACACTGATCAACAAACTACTCCAGGGGTACCTGACAGCAGGTGAGCCCTGTGAGATGAGGTTAGGTGCCATCCTGACCAAGTGACCCAACCCTTGCCTCTGACTAACTCTGTCCTCCATTTATAGCCCAAAGGGCAACTCAGAGTGGGGCCAGATATGCTGAGCGAGTACTTGCCAGGGCTCCATACTCACCTTACCCTCAGGAAGACTCAGATCTCAGGTGAACTCGTCCTGTGACGGCGCCTCTGGCCAATCAAAAGCAAACTGCTCTACCCACTTCGCCCCCACTTCCCCAGTCCAGCTTCTGCCTCCATGGCAACAGCCACGCCTACCGTTGAAGAAAACAGAAGATACAGGTTTGGAGGTAGCGGAGACGAAAGCATCAAAAAGGAGCTGGGTAAAGGTTTGGCTGATAGGATCACATGAAATGTTGGGGCTGAGGGGGAAGCCTGTCCAAGGACAGCCCGGAGGGGCCGACAGTAACAATTTACCCATGCGATCAGAGATGTGCCCAAAGATGCGAGAACCCAGTAGAACTGAGAGTGCCTGCGCTTAAACCCAAAGTCCCTGAGGGCAAGGCCTCTGTTGCCTTTTCCATCACTGTATTTTTGTCTCACAGGACTGGCACGCAGGTGTTCAATAAACAGTTTTTTGCACTTAGATGCAAAAATGTTTAATAAATCCAATCTAGAAAAGTCTAAATAGCCCATTCCAGCAATACAAAGGAAGATATCCCAATTCCATCGGACTGTTCTATACGATGGATTCTAGGGGGAAGGGGGTCCCATGAGCACTGTTACGTGTTAAAAAGCCTTTGCAAACTTCAACAGCCTCTCCGTATACGTTCTTAGCAAAGAGTCCAACTAGGAGACCACCTATGAACAATAAACATTTATCTCAAGTAAAAGCAAGCAAGCATATTAAACACTAAAGGTGTTCCAACTCAAAGTGGAAGCTGGGAAGGGAGGTCCTCCACAACCACCATGCAACACTGTTCTGGAAAAACCTAGCTAACACAACTGAAGAAAAAGAAACGAAAAGCATAATGTGGAAAAAGCATTATTCTGAGCTGAAAAACCTTGTCAGTAAATACAAGGAAAAAAATCCCATTAATAGCAAAATAAATAAATTTCCATAAATAAATTCAAACTATCTGCAACTCCAAACAAAATTGTTTAAGTGCATAGAAGGACATAAAACAAGCCCTATATACATGAAGACATGTTTTTGGATGGGAATGTGGAAACTGTCAATCCTTCTTTGAATATACATTAAAATCCAATGAAAGGATGGGGAGCTTTGACAAATCAGAATCCAGTTCCTCTAGAAGAATAAATGTACAAAACTCTCAGGACAATCCTGAATAAGGTATGTGTGTGGTGGGGGCAGTGAGTTGTCTGTAAAATGACCCAAACATATGGAAACGAATTCTTGCCACCACAATGACACGCGTGTCAAGGTAAATACACTAACCGAGCTAATACCGTCCCCAAACTGACTTGCGTGAAAGTGTATACACACATGGGATTTATTTTATATAAAGAAAGGTTTTTAAATCAAGAAAAGCACTAACTGTTTAAAATACAAACTATGAACTTTCCGAGGACTAAATGGTGAAGAGTAATTTTAACAAAAGTGATGAGAGGGTATGGGCAACACTTTAACTTCTGACCAGTTATTCAAGCATGCATTTCCAAGAAGGGCTGGAGACAGCCTCTGGCTTTAGGAAAGCACCCCAAACCAATGCTGGGGGCTGGCCTCCTGCCAAGAAATTCTGTATTTCAACAATGCATCACTGGAAGCGTAAGGCCCCAAAGGCCAATAACCTACTTTGCTCTCACTAAAATAAATCAGTGCACTCAAAAACAGCATTCCTCCAAAATTTTCATCAAACAGGAAGGAATGAAAACAAAAATCTTTAATAGAATGCTATGTAGCCATTAACTCATGTTTTCAAGTTTTTTAACTTTATTTTGATTGCAAACATAAAAGATAGTACAACGTTCAGACATTACAGAATATCTAATGTAGAAACCACAAGCCACACCCACGGATCAAATCTGTTGCTATACTAAACCTTTTGACATCCATCTATAGAGTCGCATCCAATTTTTACCGAAATGATATCACATTAGGTGTTTTGCATGTGTGTGCTTTTAATTTTTTTAATTTTTATTTTTTTTAAGTAAACTTTAAGCCCAACGTGGGGCTGGAACTCACGACCCCAAAATCAAGAGTTGCGTGCTCTGCTGACCAAGCCAGCCAGGTGTCCTTTGTGTATGCATTTTAAAACCTAGTAATTTGTGATGGTTATCTTTCTATACTAGTACATAGAGATCTGTATCATTCTTTCTGAAGGCCACACAGTATTCCATTCTACAGATACACTGGTTTATTTAAACTTGATGGAAACCACTAACATAAAAAAACTTTTAAAACATTAAATGAAAATAACAGGGCATTAAATTGTACAGCACACATGGCATTTATATGTATACCTGTTTATACGTACATAGAAAATGATGAAAATGTCCCCACAATGGAACATAAGGCAGTTTTTAGAAAGCAAACCTATAGATGGGAATGTATTTATATGGAAATTCTTGTAGATACTGTTAAATAGCTATAAAATAGTATGTGTATACACACAAAGAAACACACCCATAAAAATGGAGACTAAAAACATGGTGGACACATTATCTGAGCTCTCCAGGTGGCATATCGCACCCTCTCCCCACCCATCAACTACTGTCTCACATCCCAGGAACTTCACTCTTATAGCCTGAGTTTGAAATGTTAATGAACTGAGTATGATCTCAGTGTGCTAAAAAAACACACACACAAGAACAACTACACAAGTATTTAAACATACGAAAGTACGTATAAACTAAACCAGAAGAAAACTTCCATATAAACTTGTACAGACTACTCGTAAGATGGGGAAAATAAAAATATAAATAATAAAAGATCTTCTGCTTCTTTTTGCATTTTAATTTGAAATGTTATTCTAAGTTTACAATTGGAAAAAAATTTTTGAATACAAAATTCAAAATAAATTCAAAAGGTCTTTCCTTTTCCTTTCTGCCTATTACTGCTGAGCAGCACGCCCTCTGCTGTGGTGGTCCCCAGGATGTGGCCCCTGCTTACTCGACATTTCATCTTCCCCTCTGGCCGCCTCCCACTGCTCCCACGGCGGCCTCCGCTTGCTGTCTGTACACCTCCATCCAGCCTGTGCACCACCTGCTGGTGCTCCACACCCAGGCCCTCCCTCCCCTCTGGCCTCGAGGTTCAAACTGAATTCTGGCCATATGGCAAACCCATCACCTTCATTTCCTGACTTGGAGGTGGACCCTTGCATACCCCTAGTTACTGAAGTTTCCACATTTCCCTCTGCTCTCTGGAGTACGGATCCTAGTATGGGTTAAGTAGTAGCCAAGGGCAGGATCTTAAAAGGTCTGACCACATTTGGCAGACAAAGGCAAAGGTAGAGACACAAAGGGACCAGGCCCTGTTCCTAGGGGCCAAGACCACCAATTCCAAGAGGAGAGAAAGAGAGGAGATGTCAGAGAGCAGCCTCTCCTCTCTCCACCCTGGGCAGAGGGGCTTATGGATTTCCAGTGTTCTTTAACCTCCAAATATCACTTCTTGCATACAGTAGGCATCTACCCATGAAATGTTATATCCATTATAAGCATTTTATGCAGAGTAAATTTCACGTGTGAGCTTGACCACTTAAAACCACAGGACAGAGGTGCCACCTGGACAACAGTGTGGCCATTGTGGTTTCTACCATGGTATTTGTGCCATTCTTTGAATGTTCTATAGCACTTTACTTCTCTATTTCATAAAAATGAATAGAAAACAAAAGTATGGGCCTCACAATTAAGGCAACTGAAACAAGGATAGAATTTATCAGGTATCCCTGCTACAAGTGGGGGTGTCTTTGGCCTCAAACAACTGCATTGGGATGAATTCAAAGAATACAGATCAGAGGCTTGGGAACGTTGACTGGGACACGTGAGGAGAGCTAAAGAAATCCTGTGACCCCACTGTTTGACCTCAGGCTCCCCACATCCATTCAGCTGAGAAAGAAGCTCCATGAGAGCTTCTTCAACCCCATTTCTACTTACTTACTTGGGCCCCTCATCACGGTGCACCTACATTCAGCCCCCTCACTCTTCTACCTACCTCATCCGAGGGGGTTGGAATTGAGAACTTTAAAGTCAGGAAGCGAGGAAGTTACTTTCTTCGTTTCTCGGGGACAGCATGGTGTGTGGTCTCCTCTCTCTTCTCGTTTGCTCCATTCTCCTGCCTCTTTCTGCAGACCGACATTCTCTACTTCAGCATGCATGTGGTAAATGCTGCCCCAGTCCCAGTCCTACCTCACCTCCCAGTGACGCGCCCAGTGCTGACAGCCTTAGCTACCCAAGCTCGGAGGCTGCAAGTGCACACCACAGCTCAAGTTCTTCTAGGGTGGTGGTTCTCAAACTTGGGGTGCCAAAAGCTATCTGAGGTACTTGTGAAATATGTACCTGCCTTTCTAGGTGTGATGACATAGGAGGCCTGTGGTTCTCTAGGAAAGAGGCATTCCAGTAGGCACCCCAGTAATTATACTTTGAAAACCACGGCTCTAGGCTTAGGTGTCCAGTGTTGTCCCATCAATCATGAACAGGAACATGCAGACAACAGGGGCTGCTGGGAGGGGGGCCAGTTTCATATGGGAATGTCAGTGAAGAGTAAAGGACCACTCTCCCTACCATACTGGCCATGACCTCCACCCTCTGGTCTTTTAGATGGCTCTTCTCCAATAATATCCACATCACCCTGGGCTTACCTCTATCACAAAGGCTTAGCACTTACCACACTGCAGCAAAATTTCCTTGTTGGTGTCCATTCTTGTGGGCTTTCCCCAGAAATTTCAGAAGAGAGGAAATAGTATCTAAAAGTTTTAGTTTAATGATCAGACCCCAATAGTTCAAGACGAATAAAACTACTTTAAAGAGAATGTTTTCTGAGCCAGTATGACTTATCTGGCCATATTTTCACACCAATTATTAGCTGATCAGTTTTTTCCCCCAAAGGAGAAAGGACGTGAAAAGACAGCCCACACACTATGTACAGGAAAGGGGTACTCTAGTCAGATCTAATCTGAGTGGAAACTGGGGACAAAGGGGGCCTGTGGTGTCCTAGTTACCCTAGCACAAACTTCACTGCAACTAGATGCTGGCACTAGGCTACCTTAAGGCCAGTGCTAGTAAACCTTCACATTCTCTCATTTTTATTCCATACTCACCAAGTAACCTTCTCATTATGGTTTCATTGCCCATGCAGGTCTGCCTACAGGGAGAGAATCTGCTGAGCATACACACTTTCAAGTACTTGGGTCCCTGCTGTAGTTCTCTCCCATTACAGACTGACAAACCACAATTGAGAAAACAGGAACACTGTACTTGAGTCACACTGGTTTTCAACATAAACTAATATGTCAGTAGGGTTTACACAGGTCTCCCGAGCTTCATTAATCTGGATCTATTAACACAGAATGAGTCCTTAGATGAAATAAGGTTTCTGAGTCTCCACAGGCTTTAGGACCAGACATTGGATACCTGAAGAATTCACTGAGGCCAAGAATAAGCCACTCCACTGCCAGGGATCCACCTGGGATGGCATGTGAGCCTTCCTCCAGATGGTAACACACCATCAGCACAGCCACCTATTTTGGTAAGTATGTTTTCTTACTCTTCATTTAACTACAGTTCTCATTCAGCAGACGCTGAGGCGAGTGATTATGTCACCCACTTCCAGAGACACAAAGCCTGGCACGGTTCTGTCCCAGAGTGGGGGACAGTATCCATGTTTGCTGATGGAAGGAACAACCTTGGCTATTTCACTGAGTTCCCCACATGATGTGATTCACTGTACCTGATATGAAGCAGTCAGCAAGGTGTGAAAGAGTACAGGCCCCACTGAGTCTCTTGGTAGCTCTCTCAAATCTATCGCCTCACTTCTCCCCTTGCTCTGACCCTGATCGGAGCCATCATCTCTCACCCAGGCCCTGCAGCCACTGTTTCCACCCTCCCTTCTGAACCCTGTAACTTAAGACGGTATTTTTAAAACACAAACATGATTCCCATGTTACTTTTATGGCTAAAACACTTCAATGGTTTCCCACTGTGCTTCATGTCGAGCCCATGTACTTACCACTCACAGAAAGGCCTTTCACACGCAGCACTAATTGACCCCTTCCCCACCTTGATCAAACACCATTCAATTCTTTCCTTTGTTCCATGCATCCTAGACTTCTTGCTCTTCTCTCTGGAGCCCTCAGAAATGCCCCTGTGCCATCTGCTTGAGACTACCCTTCCCACAACACACACTGCCATCCTCCCTTCTTCAGTGCTCAGACTGAACTTCCCTGGCCTTCCAGTAAGGCCCTACATGGGCTCTTTCAGGTTAACTACCTACAGTGAATGTTCTCTCTCAAAACCATAAATCGCACAATTATTTTGTCAACATCTTTCATTACCCAATAGACTATGAGCTCCAAGAATACAGTTCTTTTCCCACTCTAGGGCATGTTTGTTAGAAGAACTGATGGATCTCTCATGCTTCTTTAATCATCCAACAAGAGAGAAAGAGTAGGCCTGAAAGTGCAGCTGAGTGTTGAAAAAAAAAAAAGGTAGGAAACTGAAAAGGATAGCATGAGGCCAAGGAGAATTTCTGGCAAACACACAATTCACCAGAAGAGTCTGTGCGTTTTCAGAGAGCTCAAATGGGTACTTGCATGGCTGTATGGAACACATATGCAGTAGAAAAGTGTCAGGATGAGGAAGAATGTGTTCACTCCAAGGATGAGTGTGGCACTGTGAGAAGGGAATTCAACTCACCTGGACCTGGATCTGGCCACCTAGTGTTTGGACCTCTTCCTCTTGCCAACTGTCTCTGAAAAGGGCAGAAGCTCAAGAAGGCAAAGCTGGGGAAGGAAAAAAAAAACAAAAAACATGAGATATACTGAATTTTCTTTGCAAATAGATTCTTCAGACTGGAAAGGACTGCAAAACAGGTGCACCTTTATTTCCTCCAGTGGCAGAGGTCAAGTGAGACCAGGAGGAAGAGCCCTCCCTCCCAAGATGGATGGGCCATGGGCATTGCTCCCTGAGGAACAAGTTGTACTGTGGACTATAATCATGGCCTCTTCCCTGTGGGGTTATGCCAATGGCTGTGCAAGTCATTCTCTGAACATCTTAGAAAGCTTTCTAAAAGCAAAGCAAAACAGTAAAGACATAGGACTTTGGATTAAGAAATCAATTCAAGAACCCAACTTCTCATTTATTAACTATGTGACACTGGCAGTCCCTCTAAAAGCAAAGGACACGTGTAGGCAAAACTCCGGAAGAAAAAAATAGGTGAAGTGGTACTATTATTTACTTATATATTTCTGTACTTATTTACAAACCCCATACAGTGCTTAACATCTTACTTTTACTGTCTCTGCTACTCCTCACCACAACACTGTTAACTTTTAAGTCTCACTTTATAGAAAAGCAGATGCTCAGAGAACTCAATCTCAGAGCTCATGGCAGACTACTATAGATCAACCTAATCTCACTTTGAAAAACAGAACATCTACTGACATTTCTCCATGGAGACCATATGGACTAGTGATACAGGTACCCCTTAGAAAAGTGCGTTAAAACTCCAGTTTTGCCATCTCATAGCTAGTGACGCAAGGCCGGAAGTTCAACTGCACTGTAAATTTAAGTAATACGAAGAGATTATCTTCTATTAGGACGTTAGTGCTACCGTCATTAGATAATTATTTAATTCCTGAAGCTTATCTACCACTTTAGAGGTTATCACCATGCTCCCAAATGAGTTAATACTACATATTTCAAGTCCCACTGTGCCTCACAGCGCGCGTTCAATCTATTAGGGGGTACTTCCCCGAGGAAGTACCTTCATGATTACGGCTCTAACTTTATATTGATGATATCATTCACTGGAAGATGTGCACACTTAATTAGGTTCCTCTCACCACCTGGTTGGGGAGAACTCCAATGTTACTTTCCCTCCCTCAAAAAAAAAAAAAAAGAAAGAAAACAGAATAAAAGAGGTGGGGGCTTACGAGATGCTTTGGTGGAGCTAGGACTAGAAGCGCCCCGGCTGGAGTCTGGGATACATGTAAGCAAACACGGTGAGAACTAGTTCAGTGCTGGAAGCACTGCAGTCCTCCAAAGGACGCAGCAACAGTGCCACAAGTGGCTCTGCGCAGGTGCAGCGCCCCCCCTCCCCCCGCGGCCGCCAGCAGATAGCCCCACCCAGGAGCCAGGGCGGCCCTGCCCCCTTCCACTAGAAGGGCTCTCCCAAACCACGCCCCGACGTGCCTAGGGTGCCACCCCTCGATTGTCTCCCGTGCCATGCCCCTCTCCTGACTGCGCCCTGAATTGTCCAGTCCCAGGCTCTTAGACGTTTTTCTTTGCGTAAACTCCATACTGACCTCAAAGCCTCCACACCCCAAAACTTATGGCCACAGCACACCTCCATCTTCTGGAGACCTGCCCTTCCACAAATCTATTAAAATATCAACATCTGAACCCGTTTTTCAAACGGATCCTCAGGGCTGCACACATGAACCCTGTCCCTACTTCCCGAGACTTGGCTTTGGTGTCCTTTCAAGGAAATGTCACGCCTGCCACCCTGTTGCGCGGCCACGGCAGCAAATGCTCCGGACTGGCCAAACTGGTGCCTGCATAGCAAACCTGACTCCTTTTCTCAGCCATGAGAAGGTGGACAGGGCTCCCTAGGACAACCTCAGTCACTTAGGACATGGCAGTCCCACCTTCCGGTCACCCCCTGCAACTCCACAGTCCTTCTTGATGGCGCCTCAGCTGTAAGACTCAGTAGTCACCTACTGGCCAACGTGGCACAAGGGCGGGCAGCGTCTGCAGCCCCATCAATCTGGACACGGCAGCCCCTCCTTCACAAACACCCCCTGCAGCTCGGCCATCACTCAGATTGCGCCTGCGCAGCAAGCCCCGGCTGCCCCTCTGGGCCCGCCCCCTGCAGCTAAGCCGTCATTCAAGATGGCACCTGCGCAGCAAGCCTCGGCAGCCACCTCTGGACCCGCCCCCTGTTGGTTGGCCGTACTTCAAGATGGCGCCTGCGCAGTAAGCCTCGGCAGCCACCTACTGGACAACAAACATACAGCAGAGATGGGTAGGGGTCTGCAGGCCCCTCCCTCAGACCTACCCCTCTGCCTCTCTGCCATCATTCAAGATGGCGCCCATGCAATAAGCCTCGAGGGGCCACCCCAGGCCTACCCACCTAATGGGTAGCGGTCTGTAGTCTCCTGTTATTCAAAACATGAAAGCCTCTCTCAAGCTCGCTCCCAGCACTACCACCATCACTGATGATGACACTTGTGCAATAAGCTTTAGCTGTCACCTACTGGTCTTATTATCACTCGAGTGGGTGGGGCTCTGCAGTCCTTCCCTTGCTCCCGCCCGCTGCAGAGCCCCTGTCATTCAAATGGTGCCTGCGATGTAAGTCTTGGCTGCCACCTGTCAACAGATTAGGCAGAACTCCTCCGCCTCTCCCCTTGGGCCCAGCCCCTGCAGCCAGCCCCACAGTCACTCAAGATGGCGCCTGCGCAGTAAGCCTCAGCTGCCTCCTTTCGGACTCAAGATGGCGCCTGCACAGTAAGTCTCGGCTGCCACCTGTTGGCCAACAACGCTTAAGTGGGCCGAGCTCTGAAGCTCCTCCCCTCCCCTTGGACCCGGCCCCTGCAGCTCGGCGGTCCTTCAAGATGGCGCCGGCACGTAAGTCTCGGCTGCCACCTGTCGGCCAACAAACAGTACTAGAGTGGCCGAGCTCTGCCTCCCCTCCCCTTGGACCCGCCCCCTGCAGTTTTGCTGTCCTTCAAGATGGCGCCTGCGCAGTAAGTCTCGGTCGCCACCTGTCGGCTAATAGTGCTAGAGTGGGCCGAGCTCTGCAGCTCCTCCCCTCCTCTTGAACCCGCCCCTTGCAACTCTGCTGTCCTTCAAGATGGCGCCTGCGCAAAAGTCTCAGCAGCCACCTGTCGGCCAACAGGAATAGGGCCAGCGTGGGCGGGGCCCCGCAGCAGGGTCCGTCCCCCCAAATACCCGTGGCCCCACCCCCTCAGCCCCGCCGACAGGGTCTGCGCAGCACAGCTCTGCTACTCCCGAGTCGCCAGCGTTTCCCCTAGCCAAAAAATGGGCCCAGATACACCGCAAGACGAACACCACAGGGGAAGGCTGTGCCTCTGCCGCGCCCAGATATAGCCAAAGAGTAACAGCGGGCACGTCGACGGCCTGTAGCCCTGTACCTCAGGACTAACAGTTCCGTGGCGGCTGCAACCGCGGCAGCCGCGGCAAACTTAGCACAACGCCTGGCTTCTCCAAACCACATGGACCCTGAAAGCAGTCTCCAGGTCACTAGCCATGGCCCATTCTCAGAGTTCAGAGCTCAGCCCTCAAGCCAATCGGGTGGCACTGGGACAACAAGCATCTGCAGCCAGACCTTCGATTATCAAAGAACGTGCGAGGTAGTCGACCCTGCGGCCTTCAGTCACTGCATACAACACGGGGTCCTCACGGTACCCCGCAGCCCGTGGCCCCGCCCCGCTGCGGCCAGCCAGCCACCATTGCGCCTGCCTGCGCGGTAAACCTCAGCCACCCCCATCAAAGATGGCGCCAAGGTAGGCGGGATTCAACGATACCGTCACAGCCGGGGCTACCCGCAGTCTGGACCGCCCTTGGCCCCGCCCCAATCTGCGGCCAACCAATCAGGACAGTGCCTGTGCAGTGAAATTTACCGCCCACACAAAAGATGGAGCCAGTGTGGGCGGGGCTCCCCAGTCACTCACAGGCCAGAGAAAATATCCCACAGGCATGAAGCTCTTGGCCCCGCCCCTTGCAGCCCGTAGCTCCTCCTGCCGCCACTGCGGCAAAACAAGCCCCACCCCCAAAGTCGGGCAGGGATGCGGGGACCTGGCTGTCAGGGACGCCGTGGGATGGACGTAGTGATCTGCAGCCCCCAGACACGGCCAGCCCGCCACTTCCCCAGCACCCACCCTGGCGGGCTCGCCTGACAGAAGTCCGCGGTCATCCCATCCCCGTCCCCCACCTTTACCAGACAAGATGGCGTGGCAGCCCCCCAGTTCCGCAGCCACCTCAAAGGGGCAACCTGTCCCGGAGACCCCGGCTGGACATGCAAGATGGCGTCCGCGGCAAGCACTGCAAGCGCGGCAACCTGCACCCTGGACCCCTTGAAAACCCCGCCAGGCGGTGTCCGCTGGCCGCCTCCCCCTTCCCTGTCTGACCAGGGTCCCAGACTACGGCGTGTGACTGCCGTGCCTCCTCATGCGGCATCCGGATACCGTCCTGACACTGACGTGCAGGGCGGGGGTCCGGCCGGGACTCACCTCCCCTCACCACACCGCCTTGGGCCCCACGGCTCGGCCCAGGCGCAGCCCGCCTGCACGGTCTAGCACGTCCACAGGGCCCCTGGCGCCCGGTGGCGCCACCAGCCCAGGGTGGACATGTCCGCTCCTCAGCTCCGACCTCGTCCTCCAGCGGCTCCCAGTGTCTGCACCGAGCCTCTGCGCGCGACTCCTTGTCAGGCTCTCCGCAGAGGCGGGGCTGGGGCGCAGGCCAATCAGAGGCCCAGCTTCCCACCCCGGGCCCCCTCGCCACGCCTCTGAGCGCTGCCAATCAGGCTGCGGTTGCCGTGGTGACGGCTTGGCGCGCAGGCAGGAGGTTGACGTCAACGGAGCCAACACCAGGGGCCCCTGACAGGGGTGTCCATGAGGGGGTGTGCGGGTGTGTGAGACCCCCACACAAAGAAGGGGGGGCGACACGGAGAAGGGCCGACTAACGCCTCCCAAATACAAAACCAATGTTAAGAAAAAGAAAAAAAACCATACATTTGTCCAAAAAGTGGACATCCTAGGGGCAAAACCATGTACGTTGAAGTATGAAGAACGAAAAAGCGGGCGACGATACTTTTCCGTCCAGGACACGCGAGAGACGCGGGGCTAGCCCCTCCGTAAGCCGACAGCTCTCGGGCCCCGGGCGGTAAAGACTGCGCCGGAAACCTGGGCAGCGAGGGAGGAGGCTGGCGCCTGGCGGGAGCGCACGGGCGCCGGCGGACCCGCCGCGGAGACTCACGCGCCGACTGCACACCGGGCAGGGTGGACCCCGCTGCGTCCCGCACGGAACCCGCACAGACCCCGCCGCGTCCGGCACATGCCCGCGCACAAACCCCGCCGCGACCGGCACAGATCCTCGCACAGACCCCGCTGCGTCCCGCACAGACCCCCACACGGAACCCACAAAGACCCTGCACAGAGCCCGCTGGATCCCACACGGAACCCGAACAGACCCCGCCGCGTCCCGCACGGAACCTGCAGCTGCCCTGCACAGATCCCCACACAGATCCCACAGCCACCCCGCCAGCACCCGCACAGATGCCGTCATGGATCCCCGCGGCCGCCCCGCGCAGATCCCCGCAGTCACGCACAGACCCCTCAATCTGTCCCGCAGCACCCCACACAGACTCCACCAGCGCCTGCACGCAGCCCCCCCAACCCCGTGCACAGATCCCACCGTGCTCGGGAGACCCCACGAGCCGCCCCGCACCTTCCCCCCCCCGCCCCGCCCCGCCCCGCACAGACCCCGCGGATCTCCCGCGGCGCTGGTCGGCACACCGCTGACCGCAGAGGACACCGGGGAGCAGCAGCCCGGGACCGACCGCGGCGAGGGGCGGCTGTCCGGGACTAGGGACACGTTCACGTTTGTAGGAACGAGCTGGTAAGTGTTTTCATTTGTTTGTTTGTTAAGGATGAACACATTTGCAGGTAAAACTTGCGCAAAGGAATACAAGAAATCGCAAACTGGTTACCTCCAAGGAAAAGGAGTTGCCGGTGAGGAGAGGAGGATGAAGGGAGGATTTTTCCCCCTGCTCCAACCCATACTGTTTGATATAAATGCAAATTTCTTTTCTAGTAGTAAAATCAATGAATTATACAAAGTTCATTAATGTACCATTGATCCAACTATTGCACTCTCAAAGGAGGAAAGCAAAGATAAGCAGAGAAGTGTCAAAGATTGTAGGCAAGCATATTCGTGGAGCACCACTTTTTATTAGAAAAGTGTACCCTGCATGAGAATTAAACTGTATTCTGGTCAATCCATACGCAGCAACTTTACGTGGCTAATAAAGAAAAATGTAGGATTTTAATGTTCAAGGAACAAATTCCTAAGATGGTTAATTACAAAGGGCAGGTAACTTACAAGCACAGAGAATACGGTGCCCAAAATTAAATGTTCTATTTATACATCGAAAGTATAAATAGAAATGAGTGGTTGCTTGCTACATTAAGAAGCTACCGGCTTGGGGTGGGGGCGACAGTCTCGTCTCAGCCAGCAGCGCCACAGTGAACATACAGTCTGAATGAAAACCCTGTGCGTGCTGTGCACCTCCGAAACCTCTTCCCCAGCAGCCTCTCCGGAGATTCGAGAGGCACCCCTGCACGTGAACGTGGTGCTACCCTTAGGTCAGAGGTTCTCACATCGGGCTACACCGCAGGATCCGCCCCGGGAGCTGTTCAACCCGGAGCTGCCCAGGGCCCCGCTCTGGGTGGCTTTGGAGCTCCCTAGGGGACGCTAATGTCTGGATATGTGCGGGAGGTGGTGATTTGCGCACGTTTTCCGACCCCGTTCTCTCTCCTCGAAGGCCTCCGTCTGCAGTACAAATGTCTCTCTGCATCCTGGATCACTCGCTCCCTTCAGATACCACAGGCCCTCGGGGCTCCGCAGCGACTACCCCTTTCCTCGGTGCTCCCCCCGCTTCCCCAAACCGCTCTGGATAGAGTGGTCTCAGCCACGGGCTCGCCGGCCTAGCTGCACAGCCTCTCCCCCTACCACGGGCCCGCTGAAACTGCTGAGCCGTCCCCTCGGCAGCCAGGAAACTTGACCTTAATCTCGCTTGATCCTGCAGTAACATCCGACATCCTCATTAAGAGAAACAATAACAAACAAAAACCCACGCTCTCTTATTTTTCCGTGAGACCACAGGACACCACCCTGGTCTCCAATGGTCTCTTCTCCGTCCTCCGAGCTGGCCTTTGCGCTGGTCAACCTCTAAACGTGCGGGACTCAGTCACTAGACTGCTCCATCAACATGCGCTCCCTAGGCACAGTCTAAATGGCACCTAGACGCCAACCGCTCTCGAATTTAAATCCTCTGTCACAGAAGCTCCTGTATCTGACCGCTCCACCTGCGTATCTAACAGGAACTGAAAGCACTTAAAATAAATATTTAATTTTCCCTTTCCTCATTCTATAATTCTATATATTTCTATAAGGAGCATCAGTTGCTGTAGCCAAAAATCTCACAATTGCTCTTCCTTCTTCTTTTCCTTACTGTCACCATCTAATTCATCAGCAAGTCCTGCCGACCCTACATCCAAGACATCCCAAATTTATCCAATGTTTTCCCTCTTCCTGACAGTCCTAATTACCGTGATTTCCCCTGGTTATTAGCCTACTCACTGGATCACCTGTTTCCACTCCAAATCCTTCCCTCCCAATATTCTTTACACAGCATCTAGGGTGATCTTTAAAGGCGAATAAGATGTCATGTTCCAGCTTGAATTACCCCGTCCCCTACCCATGTCACACTTATGTCTAAAATATATACCATAAACAAGTAAAAAAAAAAAAAGCCATCAATATCCTTTGTTACGGAAGCATTAAATACTGGCGCTGTAAAATTTAACAGTCTTTTCCTTCATATTTCTGCTTTTTACTCCTTAAGAAATCCCTACCCACACTGAAGTCATAACCATACAAG
Organism: Cryptoprocta ferox; assembly: GCA_028646485.1. Classification (NCBI taxonomy): domain Eukaryota; kingdom Metazoa; phylum Chordata; class Mammalia; order Carnivora; family Eupleridae; genus Cryptoprocta; species Cryptoprocta ferox. The sequence goes on along the minus strand of CM053563.1, from coordinate 1,513,478 downwards.
GCTATTAGCCTTGGTGGTGGTGGTGGTTTTTTTTTTTTTTTAATGTTTACTTTTCTGTATGTTTTGTGGTAGGGATCTAATTTTTCTCCTGACTATGTTTCTGCATATGAATAGGCCTGTTCCAAAACTCTCTAGTCTGTCCCACTGGCCCATTTGTCTATGACTGTGTGCTAACACATCACAGTAATTATTACAGCTTTCAGTATCTTGATATCGGAAAGGGCATCTGCCCTACTTTGCTTTCAAAAAGTGTCTTTGGCTATTCTTAGTTGTCCATCTTCAAATGACTTTTAGAATTAGCTTGTCAAATTTGATGAAATATGCTATCTGAGGGCACCCGACTAGCTCAGTCAGTGGAGCATGTGACACTTGATCCCTCGGGGTTGTGAGTTCAAGCCCCATGTTGTGTAGAGATAACTTAAAGAAAAATAACAGAAAAAAGATATCCTATTGGGATTTCAATTTGACCTTAGGAAGTCTTTTTTCCTATTACTTATCTAATATGTTATTTGGGGGTTACAGCGTGGTATAGGTTTTTTTTTTTTTTTTTTAAATAACTTCAGGTTTACAGGAAATTTGTAGACAGGATAAAGATTCCTTACCCAGTTTCCCCTGATGTTAACATTTTCCATAACCTTGGTACATTGTGAAAATGGAGGAATTAACCTTAGTACAGAACTATTAATTAAATTACAGACTTTATTTGGATTTTACCTATTTCTATAAATCTCTTCCTTCTGTTTCAGCATCCTATCCTAGCCAGGACACATTATTACTTCTCCTTAGGCAACTCTGGGCTGTGATAGCCTCTTAGTATTTCCTTGTTTTTCATGACTTTAGCAGTTTTGAGGTACTAGTCAGGTTATTTTATAGAATGTCTCTCAATGAATTGGTCTAATATTTTCTCATGATTTCTCTTGGATTAGGTTTGAGAAGAATTATCTGCTCTTGTTTCTTATATATTGATTTTGTATCCAATGAATTTGCTTACCCATCTTATTAGTTCTAATACTTGTTAGTTTGTCTATAGATTTTCCTGGATTTTTTATAATGTTAACATCTTTATTAATGACAATTTTTTACTCTGACAGTCGTAACTCATTTCATTAGCATTAATGCATTGACTAGGACCTCCAAGGCGGGGATACTTCTTGTCTCTCACCAACATATAAAAATGTTCACAAGCTTTTTTGTAGAGCCTCTTTATTGGGGGTTAAGGAGATTCCCTTAACTTCTGGTTTTCTAAAACCTTTAGCAAGAATAAGTTTAATTTTATCCAATGACTTTTCTGTATCCATTGGGAAGATTAGACTTTATTATTTTATATAATTTGTTAATGTGGAGAATTAAGGCAAATTTTCTGTCGTTGAAACAGGTTTGCATTCCTAAACCGTACTTGACCATGATTACGAGGGTCTGATTTATATACATATACAGCTGGATACTACTGGTTTATATTCCATGTTGACTTTTTGCATCTAAGTTCTTAATTATGCCATGCTTGCCTGGTTTTAGTATCAAGGTTATACCAGCCTTATAAAATGACTTGGATTGTTATCTTGCTGTTACATTCTCCGCAATTGTTTATAAAAAATAGGTGCTTTCTGCTTTTTGAAAGTTTAGTATAACTCACTGTAAAATCCAGATCTTATGTCTTTTTACATGGAATATTTTGGACTCCATTTCCTCATAAGTTTGGGACTTATATTTCTGCTTTGTCTTGAGTCATTTTGATCATTTATATTTTACAAGAAAACTGTTGATTTCATTTAAATTTATTAGCACAGAATTATTCACAGCATTCTCTTTGATTTTTAATCTCTTCTGCATTGATAATATATCACCTTTCCTAGTATCAATATCATTTCATCTATTACTGTGCTCTTCATCAGTTTTATTAAAGATTTGACACTTTTATGTTTTTAAAGTGGCTTTTGGCTTTTTGACCATATTCTTTCTTCTTTTCCATTTAATTAATCTCCATTCATTTTATTATTTCCTTCCTTCTACCTATTTGGGTTTCTCTTCTGAGAGTCTTGAATTGCATATTTACCTCATTTATTTTTAATCTTTCGTGATTTTTAACACATACACTTAAGGCCATAACTTTCCCTCCAAGTACCACTTGAACCGCTTTCCATGTATTTCTGTTGTTCAGTACTGTGTTTCATTGTTTCCATTAGATTTTCTCTCCATGAAATTAAAGAATGCATTCAGTTCCCAAGTTCGTCAAAAGTCTTTTGATTATAGATTTCTAATTAAACTGCATTACGGCCAAAGGATATCGCCTATGTGTTATTATTTCGTATTTGTTAAAACTTCCTTTGTGATCTTAGGATATAATCAATTTTTAATTGTTCAGTGTGTTAGAAAAGAATGATTATTCTATAATTGTTAGCGAGCAATTTCTATTTGTGTTCGTAAGACAAAGCTTATTAACTATGTTTACATTTTCAGAATTCTTACTAATTTTCTCTCTGCTTAATATATCAGTTCTAAATAGTTATAATCACATCACCTATTATGCCTTTGGTTTTATTCTCTGCTCTTGGTAATTCTTTTAGCTTTTGCTTTATGTTTCAAGGCCATATTTTTAGGTAGAAACAAGTTCATGATTTCCTCTGTTAAGGTGAATATCTAAGAAGTGAATGTGGCAGTTTACTTTTAAGAGAGGAGTTAATCTTTTCCCATTTAAAATTTCTGATGTATTTACTTGTTGAATGTGCCTTTTCCTTTGCTTCTTATTTTCTCCTTTTTTGCCTTCTACTGAGTAGATCAAATTTTCTTTACTCCTTTTCCCCCTCTGCTAATGTGGAAACTCTCAATTATATTTCAGTTACTTTATTGTCTATCTTTAAATTCCTAATTTATACACAAGTGTGTGTGTATATATATATAGGAAGTATATATGTATATATTTTAACAGCATAAAATAATAAAGGATATTCTGACCTTAGCAATTTATTGAAATTCCTATTCCTTCTCCCCAGTTATTATCTAGAATTTTAGCTCTACTTTTTATTAAAAAAATTTTTAAGTTTATTTACTTATTTTGAGAGAGAGGGAGAGAGAGGGAGGGAGAGACAGAATCCCAAGCAGGCTCTGCACTGTTACACATAGCCTGATGTGGGGCTTGATCCCACAACCCTGGGATCATGATCTGAGCTGAAATCAAGGGTCAGACATTCCACCAATTGAGCCACCCACGTGCTTCTTAGCTATACTTTTAAAAAAAAAATTTTTTTTTGAGAATCAATAATTAAGTATATTTATCCATATTTTGATAATTTATTTGTTCATTCTGATTTCTTAAATTTCATTCCTTCTCTCTAGATTCATCTTTCAGTTTTCTCACTGAAACACATCCTTAAGTAAATCTTTTAGTTATTGTATAAGGTAGTCTATCTATTTGTATTTCTAAAAATGGCTTTAAAAGACATTTCTAGGGGCGCCTGGGTGGCTCAGTCGGCTAGGCATCCAACTTCAGCTCAGGTCATGATCTCACAGTTCGTGGGTTTGAGCCCTGCACCAGGCTCTGTGCTGACAGCTTGGAGCCTGGAGCCTGCTTCAGATTCTGTGTCTTCCTCTCTCTCTGATTCTCCCCCGCTCACGCTCTGTGTGTGTGTGTATCTCTCTCTCTCTCAAAAATAAACATTAAAAAAAAGTTAAAAAAAAAAAGATATTTCTAAATGACAATTTATCTAGGTATGGAATTCTAAGGTGACCCTCATCTTCTCTTCTTATTTTGAAGATATTTTTTTCCAATATCCTCAGGCACTGCTGAGGTCTGCTGTCAATTGAAATGTCCCCCTGGAGCTTTTAGAATAGGTGGTATGTATGGATTCATTTTTATCCTGCTCAGGACTTGTGTGCCTGATGAAGGTTTTTCTTCCCTTCTGGAGAATTCATACCCAGTATGTCTTGGCCAAAATAGCTTTTTTTCGATTGCAATTCCATTCTCTTCTTTTCAGCATACTGGACTATATTGGCCCTTTTTCATCTATCTTCCATTTACCTTAACTTCTCTATTTTTTATATTCTTTTCTGGGTTGCTTCCTGAGTAATTCCTCTTGTTTTACATATATATATATATATTACATTAAAATTATATAATACAATATAATATAATATATTATATAAATATATAATATAAATAAAATAAATATAAATTATACACACACACATATATAATATATATAAAGTCAACTCTATGCCCAATGTGGGACTTGAACTCATGACCCCAAGATCAAGAGTCACATGCTCTACCAACTCAGTCAGCCAGGCACCTCTGTAATTCCCCTTTTTAACTGCATTCAATAGAGTGTTTCCCTTGATGTGTTTTACAACGGCTGTATGTTTTCATGTCTAAGATTTTCAATTGGTCCTTTTTTATACTCACCTTTTCTCAAATGGATGAACATTTTATGTATACTGTTCTTTATCTTTCAAGAATCTTAAGGTCACACTAAAACTATCTGATTTGAGTTGCATTTTGTCAGGAATGAATTCATGTCCTAGCTGTTGATTTTGTTGTTTTGATTATAGGTTTTCCTAAGTTTAACGCAGTGCTTTGCAATTTTAGTTTCTAAGTGTTTCTCCTATGGTATATCTTTGTCCCCTTCTCTCAGAACTTCTCTTTCCTCCACGTCTAGCTTTTTTTTCTTTCTTTCTTTTTTTGGCTATCTCTACCTGCCCATGAGAAAGTTAATCCTAAGACAAGTTTTATATTGTCAACTGGGGCCTCTGTGCCATGTGATAAGAGAGTGTATTATCCACTGAGCAAGATTTAAGCTTACTTAGGCTGGGTCCTCCCTACATGGCTGTCTCTCTACCTTTCTACATATGGTAGATACATGAGTACTTACTGCCACTACTCACAATATAAGCTGGAGTCCTGAGTAACCATCACTAGTTTTTTCCAGCCTCATTTCATGTCAGGAGAGTCCCAGCCCGACCCATTTGACACAATGAGCCTGGGACCTCAATATGCATTGGGGACTTCTGGACCTTGTTACTCCTCAGCAATCCAATTGTGAACTTCCTCTGCCTATTTCAAGATCAAAAGTCCGGCAGGGTTATGTCTTTGAACCCCACATATCCTTGCGTTTTTCTGTTCAGTTTTTGATTTACAGAGGTGTCATAAACATCATTGCAAGTTTATATTAAAAAGAGATTGAAGTGTGCACGCAAAAATTCACAGCACCATCTCAAAAATAGTATCTTCTAAATTATCTGCAGCAGTAATCTCATTTCTTTCCCAAGTGTGCAGTGGTGTTCTCCTGAGGCTGACAGAATGCTGAAGCAGAGGAGGATTTAGCTATTTTCATTTAAGCCAGATGTTGAAGACATTTGCAAAGATGTAAAACAATGCTGCTCTCGTCAGTCATCTTTTGTTTTGGGAATTTAGACATTTTCAGGAAAAAAATGTTACTTACATTAACATGTAATGGATTTACTACTGTTATTTTTAAATGAATATATATTTATAATTTTCATTTTAATTTCTAAAACTATTTAGATAAATAGAGAGATAGATACAATTCACATAAACAGCATTCTTTGGAGTCCTCAGTCATTTTCAGGAGTGTAAATGGGTCTTAAGATCAAGAAGTTTGAGAACTTTTGGTCTACAATAAATTTGTAAAGATTGGGCTATTGCGTATAATGGTCCCATGGCTTATCCCAGAACTTAATACCTGGAAATCTCTCAGTAAATACTTACTCATTCATTCTTTCTACAAATAATTTGATTGTCTACACCATATCAGGGCCAATGCTAAGGCCAGGTTCATGGTTCATTGTGAATGACACTGATATGACCCTTGCCCTAATTCATTTATTTGATAAATATGTCTTCAAGCTTCACTCTAGCTGGAAGATACATACAGTAAGTTAGTTGACAAAATAAACCTTTAAAAATCGTGGTGAGGGCTTTGGAGAAAAAACCAGGATGTGGCAATGACGGGGGGTGTGTTCGTGTGGTGGTTACAGAGTAGTCAGGGAAGGCTTCTCTGAAAGAGAAGCAAAGACTAAATGGTAAGAAAGAGCCCTAGGAAAAACAAGGGGAATAATAATCTAGACAGACAAGGTACAAAGCAATACACAGAGATCATAAAGGAACAAGAAGGAGGACACCAGAATGGGTGGAGGGCAGCAAAAATGGGGTTGAGGGGCATACAATGAGGTTGTACAGGTATGTAAGAGCCAGGTCTTTAGTAGGAACCGTAGGCCAAGATTATCTTGAATTGAATCCTAAATGTGACGGGGAGCTGTTAAAGGCTTATACACAAGGTCTGACTTAATCTACTATAAGATGACTAGTGTTGAGGTGTGAAGAAGTAGAGATTTAGGGAAGAGAGGAGTCAGCTGTCCAGGCAGAGGCGGATGGTGCTCTGAACTAACATGGTGGAGGTGGACATAGGCAGAGGTGAACACATACAGGGTGTATTCTAGAGACAGAACAGACACATCTTGCTGATAGAATCTGTGTGTGTGTGGCAGGGGGAAAAGTATCAGAAATTACTCCTGTGTTTCTCGTTTGGGCAACTGGGTAAATGGAAGTATTATTTAGTGAGTCTTTGAATCACATGTTTGGGTGGGGGAAGAGCCTAAAATCAAGAGCTTTCTTTTGGATATGTTACATCTGAAATGCTTACACTCAGATCACATATAAGGAGAGGCTGAGTAGGGATTCTGGAGAGGTCTCTGCTGCAGCTCTAACTCTGGAAGTCCTCTGCACAGAGCTGGGTTGTTGCATAAATGGATTAAAATCATCACTTTGCAAAAGAAAGAAAGAAAATCAGTTCTTCAGTGTTGACAACTCTTATGTATCTATTCAGTGCCCAACGGGTAAATATTTTAGTATACAAATTTTCATAAAGTTCCTCAGTGATGCAGATCTAACCAGGTTTCCTTAAGGGTAAACTTACTTTTGTTTTTTAACCCTCTCAAGGGATTTCAGGACAACAGAAAACCAAACATTTATATTAAAGGCAACCAACTCTTTCACATAAACTGCTCCTAAATTCAAACATTAAAGTAATAACTCCCCCAAGCAGTTAATTACATATAAGATGAAGCCTTAGGGGTGCCTGGGTGGCTCAGTCGGTTAAGCGTCCGACTTCGGCTCAGGTCATGATCTCATGGTTCGTGGGTTCGAGCCCGCGTTGGGCTCTGTGCTGACAGCTCAGAGCCTGGAGCCTGTCTTCAGATTCTGTGTCTCCCTCTCTCTCTGACCCTCCCCTGCTCACGCTCTCTCTCTCTCTCTCTCTCTCTCTCTCTCAATAAATAAATAAATAAATAAAACATTAAAAAAAAAAGATGAAGCCTTAGGCAAAGGACAACCTATCATAAATCAGAGGTTATAAGAGGAAACTATGTCAAGTCTGTCAGACAGTGTTAAGGCCCAGAACTACGAGAGTTCCCGTATGCCAAGAAGATTCGCCCACCAGCCAGTGTTCCCACACGTCCCCGGCCAAGAGGGCACTGGGCACCTTCCTTCTTCGGAGGCAAAAGCATTCGGAAGTCAGGTTATCACATGCTAATCAAAATACTTATTTGGAAAACGCAAGGTTATTCACATACTTTTTTCTCGAATTGGTTTATCAGCCAGAAAGCTCTAATCCTGACCTGGCAAAATGGCAGATGCTCATTTATTCAACCATTCGGGAAATACATATGGAATTTCAACTACATCCAGACACTAGGGATACAACAAAAAAAGAAATAGTCTCTGCCTGCATGGAACATACGTCCACGGATGAAGCCAAACAATCGAATACCCATCAACGTGAGGGACAGGCAGTCAGTGTGCTAAAGATGCCCACGTACAATGAAAATGTGACCTGGAGCTGGTGTTGAGGAAAGGTGGCCGATGCCTAATTACGAGTGTGTACAAAGGTTAGGAGGCAGAGAGTAATATGGAGAACCACAGAACGGTACTACAAAGTGGCAAAAACCAAGCGCTACAGAGAAAAGTCAGACCCTGTAGGGTCCGAAGGCCATTTAAGGACCGAAGATCCGTGACAATCACGACCTCCAGGACACTGCAGGAACTCCTCCTAGGGGCAGCCACCACTCAAATCTCACCCAAGTTTCCTGGAAAACGGCACAATTTCCACACATACTCACATGTCGACACCTCAGGACATGACCAAGATGATATGGAGAGGTGATCCGGCTTCCACGGAGCAGATGGTCAGGCCAGGAGAGAACACACACTCCTACCTGGTTGGTTTTCCCGAAGACCCCTCATGAGATACATCTAAAGAGAACAAGAAAAAGGCAATCATTCAGATAAAAGGAAAAAATGACTCATAAAGCAGAAAAACAGCTGGAGATAAGAGATACAGATTTTACAAGTTCTATATATTACATATAATAGAAAATTCCCAAAGAATGAGAAATAGCTCATGGAACGATCTCCAGGATACATTGTTAAGTGAAAAGCCAAGGAGGTGAATACTTCATTGGTTAAATTAAAAGGGAAACAAATATGTATCTATATTTGCTTTTTTGAGAGAGAGAGAGAGAGTGAGAGAGAGAACATATGTGTTTGAGTGGGGAAGGGGCAAAGAAAGAGGGAGAGATCTTAAGCAGGCTCCACGCTCTAAGTGGGGCTCAATCCCACGACCTTAAGATCATGACTTGAGCTGAAACTAAGAGTCAGACATTTAACTGACTGAGCCACCCAGGTGCCCCCTATGTTTGCTTCTATATGCATGGAATTACTTTGAAAAGATTATTCACAAAACTAGTGACTGGCTATCAATATGGAGGGAAGAAAACCGGTGGCTGGGGACTGCATGTGGGAAGGAAATTTTCACTCCATACCCCTTTCTCCTTTTTGAATTTTGAATCACACAAATATATTACCTATTAAAAGCCATAGCAAACACATTAATATTAAATAAGACTTGACTGACATATATGAAAATTTAATGAAAAGGAACATTTTCAAGGAAAATAAAAGTGACTAAAACCTACTATCAAAGGGATAGGAAAAAAGAAGTTAGGAAAAATCTTTTTACAAAGAATTTCTATGTGTTAAGACTCTCCCCAGTACATTTTAATTACCTAGCAGAGGGATTTTCAACTGCACGATCTCTAGATTAAAAACTAATATTTACTGAGTGCTTCTCGTGTGCTATGAACTGCATCAAGCATTACATGTTTTTTCTAGCTCATCCTTCAAACAGGTGAGACGGGTGTCCTCATCTCTTTTACATACATGGAAACTAAGGTTCACAGCAGCTCACTCAAACTTGCATACCTCGTAAATGACTCCAGAGGTCAGACTCTTCAACCACTATGCTATTGTGATTCCATGCTAACAAATTGGAAAACCTGAAAGAAATGCATCATTTTCTAGGGAAGCAGAAAATAATTGAAATCTCAGTTTGACTGGAAGTGTCCTACAAATGCCCGAGGAACTAATTATTCTTAGTCTGCACAAATTGTTACAGGGCATTAAAAAAGGCAGACGGCTTGCCAATTCCTTTAACTCAATTGGGAGAGTGGCTTTCGAGAACATTTTTCTTACAATGACAGTGTGTTACCAGAACAGCTGTCTTGTTGCGATACTCGCTCTGTGTCAGGCACCGGGTTAAGCGCTTTAAAAAATGATCTGGGGGCCACTTGGAAAACAGTCTGGCAGTTCCTTAAAAGGTTAAACAGTTACCAGAGGACCTGGCAATTCCATTTCTAGATGAAATGAAGCCATACGCCCATATAAAAACTTATACATGAATGTTCACAGCAGCATTATCGTAATAGCCAAAATGTAGAAACAACCCAAAAGTCCCTCAGCGAATAAATGGATAAATAAAATGTGGTCCACCTATACAACAGACTACCTGGCAGTAAAAAAGAATGAAACGCTGAGACATGTCACAACATGGGTCGACTTTGGAAATATTACGCTAAATAAAGGGGCCAGTCATGATAGCTTGCATACCGCATGCTTCCATTCATATGAACTGTCCAGAACAGGCATATCCGTAGAGATAGAAAGATTAATGGTTGCCTAGGGCTAGGGAAGAGAGGAATGGAGTGAGGGTTTCTTTTCAGGGTAATGAAAATGTTCTAGGGGCTCCTGGGTGGCTGAGTCGGTTAAGTGTATGATTCTTGATTTTGGCTCAGGTCACAATCGTACGGTTTATGAGTTTGAGCCCTGCACTGGGCTCTGTGCTGACAGCGCGGAGCCTGCTTGGGATTCTCTGTCTCCCTCTCTCTCTCTGCCCCTCCCCTGCTTGCTCGCGCGCTCTCTCTCTCTCTCTCTCTCTCTCAAAAAGAAAAATATTTTTTAAAATGTTCTAAAATTGCTTGTTGCCTGCAATTCTGTGACTATATTAAACATCACTGAATTGTACATTTTAAACAGGTGAATTGTACGGTATGTGAATTACATCTAAAGTTATTAGAAAAATACATATCTGGATGAATTCTCCCAACAGTCTTAATGAAATCAGAACTAATATATAGATGAGAAATCTGCAGCTCAGAGAGGATGTCATCTCCTCAAAGTCACAATCTAACTGGTTGAGAAAGCCCGAATCAAACCTGGGTCTTTCGGTCTACGCCACTTACTACTTCCCAATACAATCCCCTTCAAATACAGTGAAGATCTCCAAGAAATGGCCCCCTTTTTTGAGAACAAATAAACCGATGACTAATGGATTCACAAAGGCAATCTCCTCAGAACAAATAATTCCTACGGTAGTACTAAGCATTCCAAACCTAGAGTAGGAGGGAAGGCTGCCCATTTAAGAACCTAGCAAATGGTTTTCACTCTCAAATGGGTCTTCCTTTAAGAATGCCCTGGAGAATACGAAAAGTAATAGCTAGCATTTATTCAACTCTTACAATGGGCAGGGCCTGGCACCCAGCCTTTATGTGCATTACGATGTTAAATCCACATGACAACTCCGTGAGGCAGATAGCATTATTATCCAAATCTTATAGTTCAGAGGCAAGCCTTGAGAGTTGAGAGGTTATCTCATCCCAGGTACATGCTAGTAGGCGGCAGAGTCAGGAATCAAACCCAAATCTGTGAGCTGTCCGAGCTCCCAGCCACCGCGGGGTACATCACCAGGCTATTAAATCTGAAAGCCATAATGAAATTTTATCATTCTTGAAAGGAAGGCAGATGATAAAAACTTGGCAAATCTCAAGGAACAGCTTTCTTGAAATAGTTCTCTGAGCCCTTGCCATTTTCGAGCAACTTTCTTCACACTTCCGACGAGCAAATAATTCCCCTGCTTTATAAACTGTACCACTTCAGTGAGGTCAAAAATTTCACATTTACACAACACCGCACAGGGGTTTTCGGCCCCAAATATAATTTATTGTGAGATAATAATAGCTAATATTAATTGAGAATTAGTATGTGCCAGGAGTTTTTCCAAGCACTTTGTAGGTACAATTATAATCTCTATTTTAGGGACGAGGAAAGGGAGGGATGGTGTTGAGTGACCAACCCAAAGTCACGTGGCTAATAAGTGGCCAGAATTTAAACCCAAGTCACCTAGTCACCTAGTGCCACCCTCTAACACTTCGTTGTATTCAACTCTCAGAAAACAGGAGATACCTAATACGTGATTAGTCACTAGACTCCCAACACTGAGCAGGACCTTCCACATGGATCATCTCAACCTCACAGCCCAAGGAGGTAGGAATGTCAGTAGCTATGCCTACCTGCAGCTGAAGAACATGAGGCGCAGAGTGCGGTGTACCCTGCCCAAATACACACAGTGCATGTGTGTCAGAACCCAGTCTTCCCAACTCCACATCACACCACGAGTCACTATGCCATGCAATTCTATGGTGGACTCAGCAAACCACAGCCTGCAGGCCAAGTCTGGCCCGCCATCCGGTTTTGTACAGTCCACATACAACATGGTTGAATTCCAAAGTGGCTAAATGGCTTTTAAAAATCTAACAGATAGTATTTCTTGACACAGGATAATCACATGCACTCCAAATTTCGATGTCCGTAAATAACGCCTTATTGCACACAGCCACACCCGTATTTACATACTATCTTTGGCTTTCGTCCTCTAGTGGCTGATTAATTTCAACGGACACCACATATCCCACAAAGCCTGAGGTATTTACTATTTGGCCCTTTACAGAGACTGTTTACTGCCCTCGTTCTTTAGTATTAAATTTAAGACTCTTAGCAAGGGGTGCATGGGTGGCTCCGTCGGTTGAGCCTCCAACTCTCGATTTCAGCTCAGGTCATGATCTCACAGTTTTGAGAGTTTGAGCCCCACATTGGGCTCTGCGCACTGACTGCGCTGAGCCTGCTTGCGATTCTCCCCCCTCTCTCTGCCCCTCTCAAATAAACTTTAAATAAAAATAAAACTCTTAGCAAAATGGAAGGGGAGAATATAAACAGTGCCTCCCAAAGGAAAGAAAAAAGCATGACCCCAAAGGGTGACTGGAGTAGGAATGGAAACTTCCTTCCAACTTTCAAGGAACAAGTAATTTCTCTGTTCCATAATGTGTTCCAAGGCCTAGAGAAGAGTGGAGGGCTTCCCAGCTCCTTTTAATTAACTAGTTCACGGAGGTTTACAATCCCTAAGCTGTTTTAATTGGAAAGAATGCTGCAGAATGAAAATAACAACAGCTGATAGTTATGGAACTTTCTCTGTGCTGCCAGGTGCTGTGTTAAGTCAAAGATTGCCATTTAACCCTCTTGACAACAAGGGAAGGTAGGGTCCTGTTATTGCCCAATTGTGGGCATGAAGTTAGAGCCTCAGGGGGTCAAGCACACTGCCCAAGGCATCAAGGCTCTTGGTAAGTAAGCTCAGGCCTCTAACCCTTGTTTCCGTCTTCAGAGACCACACTCTTAAAACCACGCCATTTAATTTTAACCTAATAAATCTGCAAATACTAGGAAATGCACAATTTCCTGAGAAAATATAAAGTACCCAAACTATCAAAATAATATGGGGGGGGGGTTTATAAACTTCCTAGGAACTCCCAGGGAGCAAAGAATTAGGAGCCACAAAATAGTCTGAGTCATAATAAACGGGTTTCCCAATGAATTTTATGCCCTAGCCTGTGGGTTGCAATAGCATCCATTTCTTGACCCATCACCTTCTCTGTCCCCAAAAAGAATCCCTACAAGTTAATAATAGCTAACATTTTCATCTGGACTTTGCACCAAGGCACTAAAGCTTACTATGCAATAACTTCCACCTAGGAACAATGATCTCTGGGGAAAGGCTGAGCGGTCGTCCACCACCTCACAACTTGCAAGTGAAGGAACCTGGATCCAGGGCCAAACCAGGCAGTAAACAAGGTCAGCATCTTTTTTTTTTTTTTTTAAATGTTTATTCATTTTTGAGGGGTGGGGGTGAGCACAAGCAGCGGAGGGGCAGAGAGAGATGGAGACAGAATCTGAAGCAGGCTCTAGGCTCTGAGCTGTAAGCAAAGAGTCCGACTAGGGGCTCAAATCACTAACTGTGACATCATGACCTGAGCCGGAGTCGGTGGCTTAATCAACTGAGCCACCCAGGCGCCCCCCAAAGTCAGAATCATTAATAGACTCCCTATAATCCTACGGTAATGAATCTGAAGGAAATCCTATCGGTGCCATACCCACCACGCCTGAACAAGTCTGGACAATTCGTTTAAACTCCCAGCAGAGCAGTTCTGGACCCAAAAGATCTTCGTTGAGAAGAGGTGGGATCCCACGCCCAGTAAACGCTAGAAACCCAACAGCGTTATGCCAAAGACCACGCGCTGCACGATCCTGCTTGCACGGAAGGCCGGGAGGAGGGACACGTGAAGGACTGCAAGGAGGGCAGCGGTTGCGCGGGGCTGGAGGCCACCGCCCAAGGAGGCGCATGGGGTCCTGCGAGGGATGTGCGAGTCCGCCTAAGACGGGAAGTGCACAACTCTGCTCACGTGCTTTCAAGGACAGCCCGGCTGCGCACTTACAGAGGGTGGGTGTTCACGCGTGGACACGCCCGTGTCCGCGAAGCTGCGGCCGCTCGTCTCCCAGGACGCCCCACCCAGGCTTGCTCTCCCTGGGATCCGCGCCGTCACGGGATACCCCCAGTTCAAAGAGCATGCAGGCCAGCCTTCGGCAGCCGCTCCGGAAGTCTTCGGGGGACGCCTTGGAAGCCGCCGAAGGGAGAGGAAACCCAGGGTCCAGGAGGCGTCGCGGGCTGGAAGTAGAGGCCCAGGGCGACAGCCCCAGAAGGCACCATCCCCTCCCCCCCCGGGGGGGGCACTCTGCGCATGCGCCCTGGGGTAGGCCCAAGCCAGGCCGTAGGAGCTTCCGGCATTCGCCCACAGCTACGGAGGACAGGCAGTGGAACCACGGCGTCCCCTGGCTACGGCCTTACAGTTGCGGGTTTCCAAGTGCTTTCCCAGAGAACCAGCACTGCCTGGTCAGGCAGTGGAGACTGAGTGCGCACGCGCGCCCTGCAGCCCCGGCGCAAGGGCACCTGGGAAGCTCTCGGTGGCTGAAGACCCGCTCTGGGGTCGGGAGGACTTTCAGGTGGGAGGGCACGTCGTCCCTCCCTGTGCCCAGGGGCCTCAGGTGGTGTGTTTTCAGACGCGTTACCTTAACGTCATGATTAGTGCGCTAATCCATAAAAAGTAAATTCCGGTTTTAGAATGCTATCGGGTCACATTTTTACCAGGTCCATCGTATTCCGGCGGAAAAGATAGCTGATTCCATCCGTTGACTAGAACCACAGGCCTGTCGGGGCGAGCGTCCGCGGTGCCGAACCGATGCTGCCTGACTGCTCCCCAGACGGCCGGACGAAGTCCCCCCGAACGGGCCTGCTGTGTCTGGACTCAGCTGCTGGTAAGCGAACCATCTGTTTAGTTGGGCCGATACAACCAACTTCTTCCTTTGTCGCAGAGTAGCCTGGGGTGAGAGGTAGGGACATCGCATTCAGCAAATGCAAACGGGATACCCAGTTAAATCTGAATTTCGGGTAGATGACAATCTACCTATTAGGTAGGTCCCACTTAGGTACAGTGGGTTTCCTGTATTTTTACCTGGAACCCTAGTGAGAAGGCAGCGTGGTCGGGTGGGGAGGGGAGATGGCTGCATTTCTCTTAGGGAACTGAAGAAGGAAAAGAAAAAGGGTGTCTGGAGTTTATAAATAATTACTGAACAGGTGTGAAGACCATCCTTGAGAAGCTTTGATTTATAAAACTTATAAATTTTTATTATAATTTATATTTTTATAATTTTTTAATAAAGTGATTTATAAAGTGCCTGGCCCTCTGCTAAGGGTTGTATTTACCTTATCTTAAACGTTTGCTTATTTTTGAGAGAGAGGGAGAGGGGGACAGAGGATCCGAGGCAGGCTCTGTGCTGACAACGGATGGCCTGATAGGGGCTCGAACTGGTGACCTGAGCTAAAGGCAGATGCTCAACGGACTGAGCCACCCAGGCGCTCCCTACATTATTTTAATTGAAATCTTGTCTGCAACTGGGTAATTCTTCTTCACCAATGAGGTGAGAGGCTCAGAGACAGAACTAGAGTCACTTGTCCAAGTTCCCACAATTTTTCAGTCACCCCCAAAATATGTACTGAGAACTGATTGACTGATGATCTGGTGTTTTGATTCCACACACAGTCAGCCTGCTGAGCTGGAAAATTCCATTCCCTCCTCACTCCTCAGCCTCCCTCCCTTTCCCCA
The DNA here is from genome assembly GCA_028646485.1 of Cryptoprocta ferox. Lineage (NCBI taxonomy): Eukaryota > Metazoa > Chordata > Mammalia > Carnivora > Eupleridae > Cryptoprocta > Cryptoprocta ferox. The sequence goes on along the minus strand of CM053563.1, from coordinate 1,497,806 downwards.
CTCCAGCTGCAGTTTCCATGGTAACAGTGAGAGCCTGCCTCCATAGCTAACAAGGGCTAAGAGCTCTTGAGGGGGAACAAGCCAGAACAATTGACATCAGCCTAGCCTGGCTGGGGGATGGGGAGGACTGCCTAAAGCCTCAAGCCTCCTCCTTCAGTGGTTTATGCAAGACTTTTGTGTTGGGGGGAGGTGGTTATGCAAGTATTTGGATGGGGGTCTCTGCAGAAGAACAAAATGTCGGCCTTGTGAACCTCTGCAGGGTCCACACCGTGCGGAAGCTGCTGTAAGCAGCAGCAAGGTTAACATTGTGCGTATTTACCATGTATTAATTCATTTAGTCTGTCATTCAACCAGTAATAATTGGAGGGGCGGTGGCATTCTATGTGTCAGACACTGCGAGATCCTGAAGATACGATTGCTACCAAAACATTCATGGGCGGGGCACCTGGGCAGGTCGGTCAGTTAAGCGTCCAACTTAGGCTCAGGTCGTGATCTCCTAGATGGTAGTCTGGGCCACATCTGACTCTGCTATCAGGGCAGAGCCCACTTTGGATCCTCTGTCTTCCTCTCTCTGCCCTACCCCCACCCGTTCTCCCTCCCCTCTCCCTCATGCTCAAAAATAAATAAACACACACACACAAAACCCAAAAAGCCATTCATGGTCTCTACCTTCCTGTTGCTTACAGTCTAGCAGGAGAAGCATGTATTTATTTGCTCATTCTTCGGTATATTCTGAGAGACCATGCATAGATTAGAATCTGCAGGACACAGGGGTGAGTTTGAAAAACAAAACAGGGGCACCTGGGTGGCTCAGTCGGTTAAGTGTCTGACTTCAGCTCAGGTCATGATCTCACAGTTCGTGGGTTCGAGTCCTGCGTCAGGCTCTGTGCTGACAGCTCAGAGCCTGGAACCTGCTTCCAATTCTCTGTCTCCCTCTCTCCCTGCCCCTCTCCCACTCATGCTCTGTCTCTCTCTCTCAAAAATGATAAATGTTAAAAAAAATTTTTTTTAAACAAAACACTGTACTGCATGGAAATGACTGGTGGGATCGAGGTCAGATGTTAAACAAATCATCACAAACACGGCAGATATTGACTGAGTACGTCCTGTGGTGTCAGGCACTGTTTTAGGCAAAGGGGCTATAGCAGTGAACACAGTAGACTTGGTATCTCTTCTTATGGAGCCTACATTCTGGTAGAAAGAGAGGGAAAATACGTAAATGAGTTAGTGTTCTTTCTTCAAACAAATCGGATACTCAAATTGACTTAAATAAAAATGATTTATTGGCCCAATTAATTGAAAATGCTAGAGGTATAGACGGCCACATCAGTATTTATAAACAGAATTTATATTATTGCAGACATTTTGTAGTTTTTCTGCCCAATACTCTTTCTCCCCGCTTCTTGCCACAGCGCCCCTTTGTATGGGGAACCGATTGATATCTGACCCAGGTCTGGTCAGTCACTCTGCTCCATTGCTATGCCTGCAGTGATTGGTTCAGGGATGATCACGTGACTCTAGATGAGCCACTCAGACTTATGTGGAACTTTTCCCTGGGAGCTCTGAGGAATGACATTCTACTTGCTGGGGTGTTCAAGTGCACCTGGGCTATGGCCACCTTGTCTGCCTCTCAGGGAATAAAGCAAGAGAGTTAGTCCCCTACTCTCTCTTCTGTTGCTTAGGTTAGAAAATGTATGCAATGTGCTTAGCACAAAGTAAGCTCTCAGTGAACGTTAGCCAGTGTTGTTAGTGGTTTTCAAAAGGGAGCAGCGAGAAGAAATTCTTTGTAGGGACCGGAAGGCTGTGGGTTTGTCGACCACTTCAAATAAATGCAAATCAGGTCTCTTGGAGGACATGGAATGAAAACGAATGGAGGCACACAGTGTAGAGGAATGTGTCATCCAGACCATGGTGAAGTTTTATGCGCTGTCCCGGATTCACTGCACACCCCAGTTCCCTGGACTCCGAATGCTTGGACCGACCCGTCACACGTGCGCTGACACGGCCTTAGTACGTCCAGACTGCTATAATGGAAGCATCCTAAACCAGATGGCTTAGAAACCACAAATACTTACTTCCCACAGTTCTGGAGGCTAGGAAGTCCACGATCGTGGTGGTGGCAAAGTTGGTGTCTGGCGAAAGCCAACCGAGGGGTACAGTTTGACCCAGAACAGCAAGTGTACCTGCCGCCCTCTTTGCTGGTTCCTCTGCTTCAGCGTTTCCTTCCATTCATTTACCAACCAGCGTGAACGTTCTAATATGCAGATAGGACCAGAGGCCTGCTGTGAGTCGCGGGGCTCATCTGGGCCTGTTTTACTGAATTTCAGGAAAAAGGCAGGGCCACCTCAGTCCCTATCTGCCCTCTTTTTGGCTGGTGGATGTGGAAGCCTAGAGAAGGAGCCTTGAGTCCGAATGCTTCAGTTAGCGCTTGTCTCTTTTCTCCTCCCCTAGCTCTTCTTTCTCAAAGACCCAGTTCTTCTCGGGGAGGGGAGCACAAGAGACGAGGGGAGGGGATGTATTTCCAACACCATCTGCCTGAGTTGGCCTATTTCTCTTTCAGTCAGGGCCAGGGTAGGGGGTATAATGGTGGCCCTCAGAAAGATACACCCTCATCCAAATCCAGAGAACCTGTGAATGTTACCTTATTTGGAAAAAGGGTGTTTGCTGGTGTGAGTTTTAACATGAGATCATCATGGATTACTTGAGTGGATCATAGCAATGGCAAGTGTCCTTATAAGACAGGGCAGAGAGGGGCATCTGGGGGGCTCAGAGGCAGAGAGGGGCACCTGGGGGGCTCAGTTGGTTAAGCGCCCAACTCTTGGTTTCGGCTCAGGTCACGATCTCATGGTTCGTGGGTTTGAGCCTCACATCAGGCTCTGTGCTGACAGTGTGGAGTGTCCTTAGGATTCTGTCTCCCTCCCTTCCTGCCTGTTCTTCCTCCTTTCAAAATAAATAAATAAACAACCATTTTTTAAAAAGGAGCGAGGCAGAGAGATTAGGTAGAAGAGGAGGCAGTGCGAGGTGGAGACAGGTGCCTCCAGTGGGCAATTGACAGGCAGGACTCTCTCCCCGCCTGCTTCAGATCTTTGGGAATCGCTTCTCCACCCAATGTTGGGATGTGATGGGGGAATACTTGGTGTGCTTCCCTGCCCCGACCTGGGCATGATGCTTCACTCTCAAGGAAACTAGCAGCTAGTGGGCTCTGCACACGTATCTGAATCCGTTGCCTGGGACTCTCTGCACTCACCACACAACTGTCCCTGTACAAGGAAGCATGGCATGAATTAGCAAGGGAAAAACACCAGGACAGGTCATGAGGGAGACCGTGGAAGGAAGGAAGAAGCATTATATAGTTCTTTGCCTTCCACGTGCCTTTTTTCCTGTGGTTTGAACAATTTTCATTTTGCACTGGGCCCTGCAAAGTGTGCAAGCAGGCCTGCCTTCAGGGGTTAACACTCTCCCCCACCAACAGGTAGATACAATCGACTGTACGTCCTTCGAGAACCCCTCAGCCCAGAAGCGTCCTCCTAAACATGATCCTGGCCTTGCAGAGGACTAGCCGTGTGCCTGTGGTGAAGCACAGCTCTTCTCGGAGACCAGGGCGGAAACTTGGCCGCGTCCTGGTCAGTCTCCTCCGCACGCCTGATACAGCCTGTCAGTCACCAGCCCTGCCAGTTCGGCCTCCTGAAATAGCTCTTTTCCTCAGGCCTGATCTCACTGTTCCCAGTACAGAGAAGGCCACCACTACCACCACTTGGATCCTGTAATCAAGTCCTGACCCCTTTGTATTTTTACCCCTTTGAATCCATTCTCCATGCCTTATAAAAATGAAAACCAGACTGTCATTCCTCTACTTAAAATCCTCTAAACGATTCCTGCGGTTCTTCAGCTGAAGACCCAATTTCCTGCCAAAGCCCATATGAGGTGGAGACTCACAGGTTCTGTCTGGAAAGTCCATGCAGTGGCAGTTGGCTTAGAAAACGGAATGTGTCTGGAAGCTATATTTGCCTCACCTTGTGTGAACAACTACATCATATTACTGTTCCAAGAAGATAGACAATGTTCATCAATACGTACTTGCATTTTGGGGTGTATGTATGAATGTGTATACCTTGTATAGATACAGGGAGGTGACAAAGAGTAAAAGTATTCCCATCCTCTCATCATCCCAGATATATTTTGGAATTTTGGAATTTAGTTCAGTGGACAATAATCAGGGCCTTTCCCCATACTGGTCATTGTGAAGGGGATTCAGGACACTGAACAGTTTTATTAGAACATGAAGGGGAGTAGACTATCAGCCCCTGAAAATGGGAATAACACAGGGGAAAACAAGGATCCAGGGATAATCAGTGGGAAAGATCATTACCAGGTACATGTTTTTCTGGGTTGGAAATGTGGGTGGAACATTGGAAGATTGGGACTTCCATCCCCTGTCCTCCACACCCACACGTCCCATAGATTCACTGCATATATTGCTTTGGTCCCTGCCTGGCCTTTGGCTCAGGAATCAAGGAAACATTCTGAGGTGGGGCATTGACAGGAGGCCCCATGTGAACTTTCTGAAGCTCACTTTCCTCAGGGAGCACAGGCTTCAGCCAGAAACCTCCCTCTCAACCTGTCTCCAAATTTCTGTACCTGTCAAAAGGTTGATCACCTCCCACCATCTCAGAAACTCTCAATTGGGTCCTTTTGTATCTGTTTCGTCACCATGTCTATGTTGCCAGCATGTCTCTCCAGAAAACTCTCTCCTACATGTTCTCCCTCCTCCCATTGCCTTCCACCCATTCCACCAAGCATCCAGAGTGGCTTCTTTGGCCCTTAGGATGAATTCCAAGTCCCTCGACCTGGGTCACATGAATACCTCTGACCCGGCTCTTTGTCCCAGACTTTGACTTCATCTTCATCCTTGTCTCCTAGTTCCCCATGCCTTCAGCCATAATGACCTTTCTTTCTGTTTTCTGTGGAGCCCACACTTCCTTTCAAGATTTGTCTGGGCTCATTGCCCATGCTTTGTTCCTCACCTTCCATTTTGCATTAACTGTGTTTCCAGCTTCTGTAAACGTGATGCTGTCATATCTGCCCTACATGCCTGTGCTGGATAAGCCAGTAGTGTGACTGTGTCCCCTTGCCATGGCCTCCTGCCTCCCTCACTGCACCCTTCTCAGAAGAAGTCCTCTTGCTGGGGGTGTGCTTTTTTCTCAAATGCAAATTCATCAATCCCCAGTCTACACATTCCTAACCACACCCTTTGTCAGCCTCTCACTCTCTGGACCACCATTCCTGTGCTCCACTCACCCCAGTACCAGAGGTACCAGGTACAGAGAACCAAGGCCATCACCTGTCCCCCACAACCCACTGAAATTATTCGGTCTAGCCAATCCTAACCTGACTTAATCTACCTCACCTGTTCCTTCTCTCAGAAACCACAATAAACGATCTTACCCACAGTCCTCCCCCCGCCCAATTCCCTCTGCCTCCTGACTGGCCCTTGTAGCCCTGCATGGCATGGTGTGCCCTTCTTGGGAATTGTAACAAACTATCTTTTTTTAGAGCTTTCTTTTTCTTTCTTTCTTTCTTTCTTTCTTTCTTTCTTTCTTTCTTTCTAGTAATCTCTACACCCAACAGTGGGGCTCAAACTCAACCCCAAGATCAAGAGTTGCATGCTGTACCAACTGGGCCAGCCAGGTGCTCCAGCAAACTGTTTTAATGACAGTCATCTTCTGATCTGTTGACCTTACTGCACCTCAGATTTCCTATTGATACACTGTATTTTAGAACACATTCTGTCACCAGTTCCTTCTAAATAAGCTTCCATTCACCCCACACTCCTGAAATGGCTCTGCTCAAAATCTACTATGTTGTTAGATCCAGTGGTCACTCCTGTGTCCTCAGGTTATGTGGCTTTACCATGGCCATCTACACAGTTGACTTCTTTGTCCTTCTTAAAAACACTTTCTTCTAGTGCCTTCTTTGATACTCTGTTCTCTTGGTTTCCTGGCCCCACTTTCTCCTTCCAGCTCCTCCTCTTTTGGTTTTAAATATCAAAGCTAAGGATATGCACAGCCTTTGACTAGGCCATTCTCCCATTCTTGTTCAAGGAGCCTAGATGGTGACTCCCAGGAAGGCACACTGAGCGAGGAATAATAATCATTTCCAACATTTGTTGAGTGCTTAATCTATACCAGTCATGTTCTAGACACCAGGATGCATTTAGATGAGCAATTCAGATCATGTTCCTCTTTTCACTGAGCTGACAGTCTTGTGGGGCCAGGGTTGTCGTCAAACAAGTTAAGAATAAGGAAGTTCCCACAAATTGGGAAAAGACGTGTTGTTCCCCAGGCAGGGAAATAAACGGCCACCAGAATCAGTTTTAAACCCATTCAACTGATCAGTGACAACTCGCCTCAGAGAATGCACTTTTTGCAAGCCAAACAATCAGTGTCAGCACTTTGCTTTGGAAAGTCAGCCCCTGAAAGAGCCCATCAAGGATGGACTCACTCTGATAAACACGCCTCTAAGTGCCAACCAATCAACAGGGGTCTCACTCGAGAGGCCACGGTCCTGTAGATGATGTCAACCTGTTTGTGTCCCAGAAGGCCTGCCAAACCCTGAACTCCAAATTCTGTATAAAGTCAGTCCATTCTGTACAGAGGTGACCCACCCAGCATTGTGCTCCCTCATTATGGTAAAAAAATAGTTCAGCATTGACCTTTTATCTCAGATACTAAGTTGTATTAGTCTGCTAGGGTTGCCATAACACAGCACCACCACAGTGGAAATTTATTTTTGTGCAGTTCTAGAGACTAGAAGTCCAAGATCAAGGTGTCTGCAGGGTTGGTTTCTCTTGATGCTTCCTCTCTCCTTGGCCTGTAGATAGTTGTCTTTCCCCTGTGTCTTCACAGAGGCTTTCCTCTGTCCCCGTATATATGCAAATTACCTCTTATAAGGATGGCAGGCAGATTGGATTGGGGTTCACTCTAATGACCTCATTTTACCTTAACTATCTCTTGAAGCATCCTGTCTCCCAATACAGTTTCATTCTGTGATACCAGGGTTAGGACTTCAGCATATGAACTAAGGGGAGGATATAATTCAGCCCATAATAGAGTAGTAGTAGTCTCATTGTGGGTTTTTGTTTTGTTTTAATTTTTTTAATGTTTATTTACTCTTGAGAGAGAGAGAGAGAGACAGAGTGTGAGCGGGGAGGGACAGAGAGAGAGGGAGACACGAATACGAAGCAGTCTCCAGGCTCTGAGCTGTCAGCACAGAGCCTGATGCTGGGCTCGAACTCAGGAATGTGAGATCATGACCTGACCTGAAGCTGGAGACAACCAACTGAGCCACCCAGGCGACCCTCATTGTGCTTTGACAAAGTAAATGCAGAGCTCCATATATGATTATAGATTTCTCTTGCATTTCTTTTTTTTTTTTAATGTTTATTTATTTGAGAGAGAGATAATGAATGAATGTGAGCAAGGGAGGGGCAGAGAGAGAGGGAAACAGAATCTGAAGCAGGCTCCAGGCTCTGAGTGGTAAACACGGAGCCTGACAGGGGTCTTGAACTCACGAACCGTGAGAGCATGACCTGAGCTGAAGTCAGATGCTAAACCGACTGAGCTACCCAGGAACCCCTATTCCTGCATTTCTAAGTGTTCTGTGCTTTACTGGGAATGTGTCTCTTTCCTCCAATAGAAGTGACAAAGTCCTTATTACCCCTGGTTTTTGGACACATGCCACAAGTTCTCCATATGAGCAAAATTGATTTCACATAAATTCTTTGTGTTCTGGGGCACCTGGGTGACTCATTTGGTGAATGTCTGACTCAATTTAGGCTCAGGTTGAGATCTCATGGTTTGTGGGATTAAGCCCCACGTGGGGTCTGAGCTGACATTGTGGAGCCTGCTTGGGATTCTCTCTCACCCTTTCTCGCTCTCTCTGCCCCTCCTCTGCTCATGCTTGCTTTCTCTCTCTTAAATAAATAAACATTTAAAAAAGAAACATTGTAAAAAGAATTCTCTATATTCCAGATTGCCCATTTTTTGCTTGCCTGCCCCTCCTACCTAACACAGTAGGGGAACTTAATGTTCCTGGAGCAGAGGTGGACTGGAGAGTAGTGAGCCTATGGAGGAACCATGGTGCAGCCCTCACCTCAGATTGTTGGTGTCACTTCTCCCCACTGTCCTGTCCTCTCCCTTGGAAAGTAAACACCAATATGGTGAATTGCATAGGACCAGGACCAGTGCTCTCCACTTCTCACAGCCTCAGGGTCTAGGCTTGCATAAGGTGAATCCCCCAAAATTTAAGGAGACACCAAAAAACTCAGTGCTAAAGATAAATAGTGTTTGAATGCAACATTGTATCTTTTTAAACAAAGTTTTTTTAAAGTTTATTTATTTATTTTGACGGGGGAGGGGCAGAGAGAAAAAAATCCCAAACAAGTTCTACATCGCTACGTGGGGCTTGAACCCATGAACCATGAGATTGTGACTTGAGGCAAAACCAAGAGTCAGACACTTAACTGACTGAACCACCCAGGTGCCCCTGAATGCAATATTTTAAAGAAGTAAAATGAATGAAAACAATCCATGATGAACAGTACCAACATTTTAAATGAGGCTAATTGGAGGGCACTTGGGTGGCTCAGTCAGTTGAGCATCCGACTTTGGCTCAGGTCATGATCTCACAGTCCGTGGGTTTAAGCCCCTCGTCGGGCTCTGTGCTGACAGCGCAGAGCCTGGAGCCTGCTTTGGATTCTGTGTCTCCCTCTCTCTCTGCCCCTCCCCCACTCACTCTCTGTCTGTCTCTCAAAATAAAGACAAAAGAAAAATTTAAAAATAAATAAATGAGGCCAATCAGTATTGCTGATTTTTCCGTTACTCTCAAGCTCTGACATAACATGGCGTGGTACTATTACTGATACAGTCTTTAGAATTCTTAAAAAAAAATTACGTTTTAAAATCACAAACCAAGATTTTAATTAAATATTAGAATAAAAAATTTAAATGAAATTAAAAATTTTAAATCTAGAATTTTAGTGAAATTAAAATTTTAAAAATCTAAAATCTAAAACTTTTGTATTTTGTTCACCAGGGATTCTTTTGGATTCATTTTGATTTTTTAAAAAACAATCCACTAAAATGTTCTTGATTTCGATTCCTGAGCTTTCGGCATGTGAGGGGAATGCCTCACTCACCTCACCCTAATCCAGGCTTTGTTCATCCTCTCCCATGGCCACCTCCTTCTCCAGCCTGGACCTCTGACCAGAGTCAGTTCACTCCTGGGCCTTCCTGCTTGGATGGCCTTAAGCACCTGAAGTGAAGCAAAGCTTATGAGAAATCCAGTCAGGTCTTTTTCAGACAGGACCTCCTTCTTCTAGGAATCCCCAGCTCGGCACGTGGGCCACCATCCACCCAGTTTCCAAGCCACAGAGCCAGGAACATCTCTGACTACTTCTCAAACCTCCTGTACCCAAAAGCTGATGGGCTCCACCTTCAAATACACCTTCTTCCATCTGACCTCCTCCCCTCTGCTTCTCTCTCAGCATCCCCATTTTCTTCATCCCCAGCTCTTCCCATCCTTTGTCAACTCTTTCTTTTTAATATTTTGTATTTATTTTTTCCAGTTTTGTTGAGATGTAAAAAATCCTAAAACTGTTAGAACAGATTAACGAGGTCAGTAAAGTTGCGGGATACAAAGTCAACATACAAATAGCAACATTTCTGTACACCAACAATGAATTATCTGAAGAAGAAAGAAAATAATCTCATTTGTGATAGCATCAAAACCAATAAAATACTTAGGAATAGATTTAACAAGGGAAGTGAAAATTCTCTACACTGAAAATCATAAGACACTGATGAAGGAAACTAAAGACACAAATGAATGGAAAAATATCTCACATTCATGGATTGGAAGAATTTATATTAAAATGTCCACATGACCCAGAACAGTCTATAGATTTAATGCAATTCCCTTGTCAACTCTTGGCCTCCTCAACAAGGCTTATCCTGACCTCCCTATTTAAAAATGCAGCACTTTCTCCCTCCCACTGACAAAGGCCCCTTCCTTGACCTAACTCTACTCAGGCTTTCTGGCTGGGCTCCCCAGCTTTTGGCTCTGTCCTTGGCCTGAGTCAATTTGGCAGAACTTCCCCACCATTGGTCTGATCGCTTTCAGACTTGTATCACCCTGGCTTGCCTTCAGCAAGAATCCTATTAGGTCTGTTTAGTAAAGAATTAACCTACTTAATAATTTTTCACCCACCGACATCCTTGGCTGTAAATCTCCACTTTTCCTGATATTCAGAGTCGATCCTCATTTCTCCTCCCTACTGCAAAAGCCCATTTTAGTAGCTTTCTTGAATAAAATCTTCTTTACCATCTTTGGGGTGCCAGGGTGGCTCAGTCAGTTGAGCATCCAACTCTTGATTTCAGCTCAGGTCATGCACGATCTCACAGTTTGTGAGATCGAGCCCCACATCTGGCTCTGTGCTGACAGCAGGGAGCCTGCTTGGGATTCTCTCTCTCCCTCTCTCTTCGCTTCTCTCTGCCTTTCAAAATAAATAAACTTAAAAAGTATATTCTATAAAAAGTCACCATCTTTAACAAGTGGTGTGAATGGCGGAGGTGTTAGCCGTGGTGGTAATTGTGTTGCAATATATAAGTGTATCAAATCTACACATTGTACACCTTACACTTACACAATGTTATATGTCAATACCTTTCAATCAAGCTGGAAAAAACATCCTGAATAATGTTTTTTCATCCTTTAACCCTGCCTAGCATTCTCTACCCTCTTTAACATGATCCCATATCACTTGGTACAACACTGTATAATTTCCTGAATGGTTCTGTTTATCTTTCTTGGCTGTCCTTTCCTGTTAGAACAAGGATTTTCAACGCAAGGCAGTGTTCTGCCCGTGGGACATTTGACAATGTCTGGAGACATTTGGGGTTGTCAGAACTTGGGGGAGGGGAATGCTGCTGGCATCTGGTGGGGAGACCAGGGACGCTGCTGAACACCGGACACAGCACAGAGCAGACCCTTACCACAAAGATTGTCCAGCCCAGGGCGTCAGTCCTTCCAGGTTGAGAAAACCCATGCTAGAATGTGAGTTCCACGAGGGCAGACATTTCAGTGTGTTTTGTTCACTGAGTTAGAACAGTGCAAGGAGAACATTCTCCATTGGTGAATCGCCTCCTTAATGGTCTCCCTGCCTCCATGTAGCTTCCCTCCAACCCAGCCTTCAACGTCAGCTGGGATGCCTGGGTGCAGAGCTGAGCAGGGGCATGGCAGAAATCCCCAGGTAGTTCAAGTCCAGGCGGCTTGGCAGCAGGAACCTGGCCCCTGTTGTGACCCGGGGAACAGAGTGGCATCCCGGGCTCACGCTTCCAGGAGAGATTTGTTCTTGACCATTTCCAGTATTCTCCCCAAACATGCGTCCTGGAGACCCTAATCCTTCTTCAGGAGGGGAGTTTAGGGGAGGAAAGGAGTGGAAATGGCCCCACACTGCTCCCGAACCTGTCCTGGCCAATCTGGTCTTCTTTCCCCGGAAGGAATTGATGTTTTGTTCTCAGGGAGTAAAATCTTGGCTGGTCATTAGCCTACACATCTCTTGGGAAGGGAAATGCCTATCCGTAGTTGTAAGGCAGAAGCATGGAAATCAGTGCAACCGTCCCCCTAACCACAGTCCCCAAATACCACAAGCCACGAAGTCCTGTCCATTATTCCTCAAAAGTGCCTCCCTTACTGGCCCCCTGCCCCGTTCCACCCTCCTCTTTCTCCTGGATGACTTCTTCAGTCTCCTGACGGTGTGTCTGCTTCCATTCCTGCCCACCCTCCAATCGATTCCCCATACAAGTAAGATTTGACCACTCCCTTACTTCAAACCAACCAACACCCCCCTCCGAATTGCTAGTAGAAAAAAAAATAGAAGCTCTTTTATTAAAAACTATTAGGCTTTGAGGCAGCAGAGGCTCTAGAATTTCCACTTAGGAGGGTTTAGGGGGACAATTTAGTTCCATAGTACGGGGTGAAGAGAGGTCATTGGACTTTCCTAAAGCTGCGTTTGTACGTTTTTCCAGCTGTGGTGCAGTATAACTCATTGTGAGTTATAAAGAGATGATGGCTAAGAATCTTGCGGGGTGGGGGGGGTACCCACATGTGTGTTTAGGTGTACCTATACAGCTGGGTTTCTCAACCTCAGCGCTTCTGACATTGACATCTGATTATTCTTTGGTGTGGGGCGGGGAGGGGGGAAGGCCAGTGGCATCCCTGGCCTCCACCCGTTAAATGCCAAGAGCACTGGCCACCCCAGTTGTACGACCAAACTCTTCTCCAGACATTGCCAGATGTCCCCCTGGGGGCCCAAAGTGTTCAGTGAGAACAGGGGCATATGTGCCTGGAAAAGAGAAAAGTGGGAATAGCAAAGCGGACACAATGCAGAATGTCAACTCCACTGAGGCAGGGGATCAGTTTTGTCTGTTTTGTAAGCCGCGGTATCCCCAGTGTCTGAAACAGTGCTTGCACGTAGTAGGCACTCGGGTAAAAATTGCCGAATGAATAGTGTCCTCACAATTTCATTACAAGTGGTTTTACGAATATATTTTTACTGGGAAAATAATGTGTGAAAGTATTCCAAAATGCTTCCAAAACTCGTCTCTGGTTAGTCTTGTGGGTAATTTTAATTTTTTCCATGTACATATGTATGTACGTACATATGTAATTTCCAAAGTAGCTACAGTGGGCACGTATTCCATTTATCATGGGAAGAACAGAACAATCTTCTGTAAAAGAAACAAGAGATAGGCCAGCCTGGACAACATGTTCCTTTCAAAGCCAGAACAACTGTGGCGGATTAGGTCCAGGCTCTGTTCTTCCTGCGCCTAGCCCTCTCCGCCCCCACAGCTGTCATTTGATCCAAGGACACATCTGCAGGCTCAGCAAATGGGGTAACATGTGGCTGGCCCTCCCTTGAGGGGAGTCCCTGCCCAGCAACTGCTAACCATCCCTGTGTAAACGTTGTCCCATTTTTAGGGAAGGGTCATGGGTCAGCCCTGTGGTATATGGAAGGTGGGGACTGGGGAGCCCATATCTTGTACATTAAGTTGTGCCCAACTGTCTGCGTAGATGTCTTTCAAACCATTCCTCTTCTGCCCCGTCTCTGTGACCACATATTAGCGCCAAGTCACTTTGGATTTGAGTGGCTTCTGATGCACCCCGCTTACAGTCAGAAGGGTCTTAGCTGGAGAAAAATCGGATCACATCGCCCTCCCAGCTGAAAAGCAGTTGGCAGCCCTTGGGACGAAGACCACCCCCTCAGCATTCCCCTGTGGAATGCGTATCCTGACGGGTCCTACCTTAAATGAGATAACTTACATGGAGTTCTTGGCAGATATTGGGTCCACAGTGCCAGCTTAGTAGGATTCTTCCTAAGACCTTTTTCCAGGCATGGTTCAGTATCTCCCATGACCCTTGTGAGTGCCTGACACCATGCTGGGGCAAGAGTGATGTGCGAAACAGGCTGGGTCTCCACCCAGCCGTTACACTTCTGGCCATAGACCCAAAAAAATTAAAAGTAGGGTATCAGATATTTGCACACCAATGTTCTCAGCAATGTTACTCCCAATAGCCGAGAGTCAGAAGCAACCCAAGTGTCCATTGAATGGATGGAGAAACAAACTGTGGTCCATACACGTGGAATACTCTCCAGTCTTCCAAAGGAGGGAAATTCTGACCCATGCTACAACACAAATGGGCCGGAGGCCATCGTCCCCAGAGAAAGAAGCCGGTCACAAAAAGACAAATACTGCATGAGTCCACTTCTAGGAGGTACCTGGAGAAGTCACATTCATATCGACAGAAAATAGGATGGTGGGCACCAGGGGCTGGGGCAGGGGGAAATGGGGAATTGTTTTTTCATGGGACCAGAGTTTCAGTTTCGCAGGATGAAAAGTGTTTGGAGATGGGTGGTGGGAACAGCTACCCAACAATGTGAATGTACTTAACACTATTGGACTGTACACTTAAAAATTATTAAGACGGTAAAATTTTACACTATATGCATTTCGCCACAGTTAAAAAAAAAAAAAAGAAGAAGAAGAAGGCAGACCGGGTCTCCACTCCCCACGCTTGTCACACTGCCCTTTTCGGAGGCCACACTCTCCAGGGCCAGACTGGGAACTCTGGGCCTGAAACTCCTTCCTTCCCACTGCCTCTCTTTCCCGGTTCTGTCTCCACTTTTCAGGGCTCTTCTTCCAGGAGACCTGCCCTGACCCCACCCCGAATAAGAGAGGCCCCAGCGGCGGGCTGGTGCCGGCCTGCACGGGCTCACATGAGCCAGCTCCCCCTTGAGCCCCACCACCTTGTTAGCCGGAAATCAGCCGCAGTGGGCGGGTTTACACAGCGGGCAGCGGCCAATGCTGCAGCCATGCCTTTGTTCCCCCGAGGAGCTGGTTGTGAAGCGGTGCCATGGCCCGGTGTCCCCGTCTGTCGCTGCTCAGGCCTCCTCTCCTCGCCTGAGCGTGACCTCCGGCTCACCCACATGGTGCTGAGATGCCTCTCATCGCTGGTAGAGGGAACACTGCGCTGTGGCAGGGGCCGGGCACGCGGCTGCTCAGTGGTGGAGCCCCAGCCTGCTCCGCCCGCCCTGCTCCGTGCTGGGGGACACTGTCTGGTGAAAGGGCTCATCCCCACGATGCCCACCATAGCTACAGTCTCTGGGAACTGACAACACAGCAGGAGCCACGGAAGTGAGGGTCGAAGCCGTTGTTACAGGTCGCAGTGTCCCTATGGCCTCTCACCCTTACAAGACCCTGACGCCAGCCCAGAGCCTTCGGCTTGAGTGTCGTCTCTTTAGAGGAGTCTTTTCCTGAGAACTCCAGCTGGAATAGTCCCTTATGCCCTCCAAAAATGTCTGTCACCTCGAATGTGGCCCCAGCCCCACAATTAATACCCATTCTTGGATGTGGATAACTGAGGTCTTTTCCAGGTTATATATAGAATGATATACAAACCAGCTTCAAGACCCCTCCTTCTCCCCCTTCTGAAGCCTCTCATATGTGGAAATTCCCAAGGAACCAGTAGGTTACCCTGTTTTATTATCTCCATTTTTTAAAAAATTGGGGTAAAATACACAGAACATAAAATGTACCATCTTAACCATTTTTCAGTGTACGTCTCAGTGGTGTATTCAACACTATTGTGAGACACAAGTCTCCGAAACTTTTTTATCTTGCAAATCTGAAATTCTGTAATATTCCATTGTATGGATGGAGCACATTTTGTTTCTCCACGTTTGTGCTGCTTCAACCTCTTGGCTACTATGAATAACATTGCTGAGAACACGGGTGTGCAAATATCTCTTTGAGATCCAGCTGTCAGTTTTTTTGGGTATATACCCAGAAGTGGGATTGCTGGATCATAGGGTCCTTCTCCATCTCATATTCAGAGGGACCTCCCTATTTTCCATTGCAGTTCCACCATTTTGGAACGTCACCAACAGTGTACACGCGTTCCAATTACTCCACATTGTCAATAACATTGGTTATTTTCTTTTTCTGTTTTCTTTTCTTTTTTCTTTCTTTTTCTTTCTTTCTTTCTTTCTTTCTTTCTTTCTTTCTTTCTTTCTTTCTTTCTTTCTTTCTTTCTTTCTTTTTGTAATCACCATCCTAATGAGTGTGAGAGGATATCTCATTGTGGGTGGGTTTGGTTTGCATTCTCTGATGATCAGTGATGTTGAGCACCTTTTTAAGTACTTGTTGGCCATTCACAAATCATCTTCAGAAAAGCATCTGTTTGAAGTCCTTTGCCCTTTTTTAAATTGGGTTTATTTATTGTTGAATTTAGAAGCTCTTTTTATATGCTTTGAATACTAACCCCATGTTAACTCTACCGTTTGCAAATATTTCCTCCCATTCCGTATGTTGCCCTTTCATACTGTTGATGGTTTCCTTGGCTACACGCAAGTCTTAAAGTTCGTTGTAGTTCCACTCCTTGTCTGCTTTTGCCTTCGTCGCCTGTGTTTTCGGTGTCACATCCAAGAAACCATTGCCTGTTGCAATTAATTTTAAAAGTTGCCGTGAGTTTATCAGAGCCCTGTTCCCTGGTCTGCCCCCTCCAGGAGAAAAGGAACAAATCTTCATGAGCTCCAGTGACTCCCCAGAACTTAGCACAGTGCCTGGGACACAGGCATGTAAGATACTTATTGAATGAGTGAATGCTCCATTGTTGGGTGTCTGATAGAAGTGTATTTATGGTTTACACCTGACTGTCCCAGGCGCGGTCTCTGAGTTCCTCTGGTCGGCACCAGGGAGGGAGGGCAGAAGCTTCCTGACCTGTGCTGTGGCATCTGAGGGATAGACTATAGCTCCTGGGGCCCTGGAGGGCTCTGTACCAGGGCTGGGAACTGGGGAGCCTTCATGCTCTTTGATTTGTAGTTTGTGTGGGGTAAGACCCTTCTGCCCCTCCCTCCCTGCTCTCCTCCTCTGCTCTGCAGGAATCTGGGGCCTTCTGGGCACGTTGGGAAGGTTGAGGCTGAGAAGGCCAGAAAGGGGGATGTAGGAAGTTTCGGGTTTTTCCTGAATCCTTCTTGCTGCAGCTGGAGACCAACTTAACTGAGTCACCTGTCCAAAAGCGGATGAGAGCAGAGGCAGGGTCTCTGTCTACCCCATTCCTTGATATGGAAGCATTTACAAGTGGGTCTGTGGCTACCCGCTTCCTGAAACATTAATACAGTCAAAGCCTCCCCCATTCCTGGGTATGAAAACAGTAACTACTTTCTTTCCCTTCCTAGCGGGATTGCATCCCCGAGATCTTGCTGGCGTACACATCTTGCCACTGGGGTGTTGCACAGGGGTCTCAGGCAAGCCCTCTCCGCTGAGGTGCAAAACCAAGGGATTGGGGTAACAAGCTTTCTTCCAGCACGCCATAGCAAGGGCCTCCAGCCCAGCTGGCGGGATTAAGGAAAGGAGGCTCCTGGCGTCCCTTAGTCTGGTGTGGCTGCCTGGGAGTGTCCCAGGAGAGGATGAGAGGGCCAGAGGGCTGGAGGCTCCAGATCAATCCGAGACCTGAAGGTCATTAGAGCTGTGGCCTTCAAATAAAGTTACTTGTAACCCTGGAGGCACGCACTCCCTCTAAGGCAGAGAAGAAAGACTGAAGAAAGGCCGATTGTTTAAGAGAAGCAATTTCCCAGAGAGGCCCCCGGGAGGCCCTTCTGCACTCTCCAGATGAATAGCATAGCTCCCCCTGCCCCCCAGTCTCACCGAGGCCCATTGTCCCGGGCTAAGAAAACCCTCGGGATCTCAAACCAGGAGACAATTAGAAAGACTGTTTAGAGCAGGAGGGAGTGAAGTGGCCAGAATCTGCTCTGGCAAATCAAGGTTAATGCACAAAGTGAAAGGAATATACTGGAAATAATGCAGTGCTTTTTGTCTTCCAGAACCCTCGCCCGGACTTGTAGGACAAAGGCTTTCGTTAGCTTTCACCAAAGGATGATTGCATATTGTAGCTCCATCTTTGAAAGTCAATAAATACCCAGCTCACCGTTAATCGTTTCTCTGCCAGTTGAGTCCTCCCAAGCCTTATTTCGCTGGGTAAACTGACGCAGGGCCCATGTTGTGGATTCTATAATAAGTGTTTGTTGGTCTACAGTACAATTATTATATATTATTAGTGTTTATTATTTGACACATGTGAAATTATATTCATATACAGTTGCGTATGAGATCATATATAATGCTGCATATTTCATTGTATGTTATATATAAGATTAGCATAATATAATAATAATAATCTACAATAAGTGAGGGACAGGAATGCCTGGCTGGCTCATTGGGAAGAGCATGCGGACTCTTGATCTCAGGGTCATAAATTTGAGCCCCACGTTGGGCTTAGAGATTAGTAAAAAAAAAAAAAAATTAATTAATTAATTTAAAAAAAAAAGGCGGGGGACATATTCCTTTCATAAGCCCAGCACTTTCCAGATACGTTTCTTCTTGAATGGCATCAAATACGGTCTCATTGTCAGCCATAACTAACATTCATGCAAGATAAGCAGGTGAGCTGAACTGTTACAATGGTTGCTCACAGTAACCCTTTTTGTTGGATACTTTCAGAGATTGGTTCGTTGTTGTTGTTGTTGTTGTTGTTTGTGTTTTTTGTTTCATGTAGGGAAACAGTCAGGAAAGGGAGAGGTGGTTTGTCCAAGAGCTGGTACACAGCAGAGCCAGGATTTGAACTGCACGGTTTGGTAGGAACGAGTTGCATTAGTAGAAGCCCACTGTTCAACACGTGGCTATTTGGTGCTGCATGTGGTGCCACAGTCGTCTTCTCACGTACTGATTTAATCACAAGGGGCCTGCCACCTTCTTCCAACACTGCCTTCACACCTGCATCTGGGCCCCGGTGTCTCCACTCCCCTGTTCCTCTGCGGGGACTCCTACGCTCCTCTCTGAGGCCACCCTACCCCCTTGGATCCCATTCCCTCTGTGGTCAAGGGCATCCCTTCTCACAGGCACCCCCCACCATGTCCACACGGTTCTTTCTCTCTTCACTCCCTTCCCATCAGGCTTCTGCTTCCCACCTACACCATCCCACCAAAAGGCCACCACACTGACAGCTCTCACAAGTACTTGACAGCTTATATCCTCTCCTTCTTAACTGAGTCAGGATGCACAACTCACCCAGCTTCACCGGACCTCCCTGATGATGCTCTCCTCCGACCTTCTTCCCACCCCTGTGACTATTCCGCAGTAGCCCAGCCGCCACAAAGGCCCCCGGTAATCCTCACCTTCTGGTATTCATTCCCTCATGTCCTTACTTGGGTGATATGCCCATCCTGGAACTAATCACCGAGGCCTAAAGGACATACTGTGGTCTGGGCCAGACTTGGGTCCTTGGCTGCTCCTGGAGTTAGCAGGTGGGGATCAGCCCCACCTGAACCGTGTGACATGAGAATAAGAGAAGATCTAGTCTCAGAGGAGATGTAGTGAGTGCTTGGCGGGCAAAGACAGCATATGGGGTGGGATGCATAGTAGCTATGATGAGAAATGTGAGGAATGCACGTGTGTTCAGACAGTGAAACACACACGTGGGCCTCATTCAGATCTACTTTCATGTTTTCCATCTTCACTCACACATTTCTAGTGGAGTAGCAATATTTCTGCTTGCTTCTTTCTGTGCAGCGTTTGGCAAGTGGGTCTATTCATAGTTCATGCTTATTTGGGGCTGCCTAAATGGGAGACACAGTTTGTGTGCTTTGTATAGATTTTCTTACTTTATCCTCTACAATCCTATGAGGTCATACTTTTTTTTTTTAAATCATCACCGCTGCTTCACAGATGAAGAAACGGAGGTACAGAGAGGTTAAATTACTTGTTTACAGGCACATTGCAAATAATTAATAGAGTTGAGGCCGTATAGCATTCCTTAACCACCATATATTGTGCTTTGTCTCTGGAATTCAATTCATTTTGGGGTTTTTTTCATGTTTTTAAAATTTATTTTGAGAGACAGTGTGTGAAAACATGTGGGAGCTGCAGAGAGAGAGAGGGAGAGAGAGAATCCCAGGCAAGGTTTACACTGTCATCTTGGAGCCTTACACAGGGCTCGATCTCAGGAACTGTGAGATCATGGCCTGAGCCAAAACCAAGAGTCAGACGTTTAACCCATTGAGCCCCCTGGGCGCCCCTGGAATTCAGTTCATTTGGAAGGGCATTCTCATCCAGCACAGCATCACTAGGCAAAAATGTCCCTTCACAGGTAACTCCCCCAAAGAGTAGTAGTTCTTACATTACCATCCATTTGTTAACTGTGTATGAGCACACCACTGTGGTGGTGGTGGGACAGTGCTTGGTTGTGAGGGAAAGGAGCCCATTGAGTTCACCTTCAGCCCACTCCTCTGAAATCACTTTCCAACGGGCACATGTGGCCCCTCTGTAGGATGGCAGGGGCGTGTTTGGTCCAAGAGAGCTGCAAATGACAGAAACAGCTCAAACTAATTTAGGCAAAGAGGGGGAATTTCTTGGCTCCTGTAACCAAATCCCAGGAAGGGAAGGGGTGTAGATGTCCTCAGGGTGGTGGAATGCAGCCAGCAGCTGTCTCTTCTACCACTTGAATCTGCACGTTGGCATTACATTGTCACACACATCTTCCCCATGAGGTCAGAATGGTGCTATTCCTAGGTTATCCTTCTGCAGGGATGAGTCTTACTCGCCTTGCCCTTAGAAGGCTCTTAACTGGCCTGAGTTGTGCCCCACATTTACCAGGGCATGGAGAATAATATTATAATAGGTCACCTTTGGCAGGAATATGGGTAGAGGAGAAACAGTCCCCAAAATAAGGGGCAAGGTTAATATCCCCAAAGAAACAAGGAGAAATCAAATCTCATTTGTGGGGTCTCAGGATCTCCTTCCTGGAAAGAATAACCTTTGAGGCCTCCAAGCTGAGCAGGAAATGGTTGAAAAAGAGGAGCGGGGGGGGGGGGCGAGCACAGGGTTGAGTGGACATATGCAGAAGTCTGGGGATGAGAGGGTTGAGGGAACCCCATATGGTTGTTTGTGGCTAGTATGTGGTGGGGGAAGGCAGGGTGCAGGTGCGGAGGAAACCACAGCGAGCCTCGTGGAGCTTGAACTTGATCTTGAAGGTACCGGTATGCTTTGAATGGACATAAAGTGGTGTTTATCCAGTACTCACACTCTTTTACCAACAAAACCCCCTTCTCCTTTTGGAGAAGCCCCTCTCCCACCTTCTCAATGTCTGGGGCTCCTGGGACCTCTACCTGGTTAAGAGAAGCCACTGTAATTTGCTCCAGGATGGACTGTGACTCAGTCTGGGCCAGTGAGGGACAGCCCTAAAAGCTTCGTGGAAAGAGCCTAGGGATGAAGAGCGATGGATACCTGATCAATGTTTTTAAGAACCTGGGCCCATTTACGCCTGAAGCCAACCACCCCTGGGCTTTTCAGTTACCTAATTCAGTACACAACTTTTATTTCCGTTTGTTTGGTTTTGCTTTAGCGATTAATATTTCTTGTCACTGAAGACGTGTCACTAAGTGGGAGAGGGAGTTACATTGGTGTTTTGGAAGGATGTCCTTTTTGAGATTGGACAGTGGAATGGAGAGAGCCAATGTGGAGGCAAGAAAGCAGTGGAGAATTAACAGTGGAGTGGACTAGAGACTTGGGACATGTGTCCATGTGAAGGATGGTAAATGGAGGCAGAAGCATGGAAAATATGAGAGAGATGGAAGACACATTTATGAGGTAGACGTCACAAGACATGGCAATTCTCTGAATGTGGGGAATGGAGAAGAGGGAAGAGTCAGAGATGACTTTAATGTTTTTAAACTGAGTGGTGACAAGGGCTTAAGATAGGGTTTTATCTGTCACACATATTTCAGATATAAGTGACAGAAAAAATAAGCTCAAGTTGGTTTAAACAAAGTGAATGGAAATGTATTGTCTCGCTATCTATAACGTTTAAAGCATTTCAGGTACGGTTGGATCGAGCATTTCAAGTAATGTCATTAAGATGTGATCTTTATGGCTTTGTCTCTGGAACCAGCTTTCCTCTAATCTGGCTTCATTCTGCTGTAGGCTCTCCCCTCAAGGTGGTAAAGATGCTACCAACAGCTCCAGGTGTGGGTGCTGCTGCCAGCGCAATGGTGGAAACAGAGTGCCTCTCTCCCAGTAATTCTGCCGAAGTCCCAGGCCCATCCGTGAGTCAGTCCCTGGGATGCTGGTTGCCCAGACCTGAGACACGTATCCATTCCTAAACCAGACAGTGATGTCATTCCCACTCAAACTGCAGAGGGCTGTGAGTAGGGGTGGCCTGGCCCCTCAAATGAAATAGGAAGCATGATGACCAGAATAAAGGGGAGTGTTTGTTGGGTGGGCAAACCAACAGTCACCTGATTCAATGATTATGAGATAATTCAGTGAGTAACCTGGTATCGGGGCGGGGGGAGGTTGGAATTGGGGATCTACAGAATTTATGGGGGATGGTGGGGTGGGGTGGCATCTTCAGGGAGGCCGGTGAAGGCCTATGGTTGAGGGTCTGGGGTTGAGGGTCTGGGGTTGAGGGTCTGGGGTGAAGGTCTGGGGTTGAGGGTCTGGGGTGAACATCTGAGGTTGAGCATCTGGGATTGAGGGTCTGGGGTTGAGCATCTGGGGTTGGGGGTCTGGGGTGAAGGTCTGGGGTTGAGAGTCTGGGGTGAACATCTGAGGTTGAGCATCTGGGATTGAGGGTCTGGGGTTGAGGGTCTGGGGTGAACATCTGAGGTTGAGCATCTGGGGTTGAGGGTCTGGGGTTGAGCGTCTGGGGTTGAAGATCGGGGGTTGAGCGTCTGGGGTTGAGCATCCGGGGTTGAGGGTAGGGTTTGGAAGCTTGGATTTAGCTGCCATTTGAGATGGAGCAGTTGGGGAAAGCCTCTTCGAAGAGATGATATTTCATGTGAGCCCACACGGTACGGGAAGCAGCCCGCCCTGATCTGAGTGGAGGGTGGCTTGAGGCAGGAATTACCTTGGTGTGATCAAAGACCCAGATGAAGACCAGTGAGGCTAGAGCCTGAGGAGTGGCGGGAGCTGGAGGTAGCACCTTGCAGACCTGGTAAATGCCTTGTTGGACACCTCCTGGAAGCCATGGCAAAGCCATAGGCGGAATGAGTAGGTGTGGTGTCACTGAAGCTACGTGGGCCCGCAGGAGGGCAGACCATTCGTAAGGATGCTAAAAAGGAGTGAAGGAGGGAACAGAGGCAGGGCATTTCCGTATCACCTTTCTACTCTGGTAGGATGTTCAACGCCACCCAGCCAAGCCCAGTTACCCTCAGCTTACTGACCAGAGACCTGTGCTCAGAGCCGGTAGTGGCCAGCAACCCGGAGCCACAAACCTCTGGGGCTCAGTGAGTGTCTGAGCCTGGACATGTCTGAATAGGAAGACCCTCTTCCAGATGCTGGGTCCTGGGAGTGCCAGGTGGGTTATGAACCTCGCGGGTTCTGGAAGCCTGTCCCTAGCTTGGGTCTCACTAAGTCCATTCTGCAAAGAACAAAACCGAAGAGCCTGGAAATCTGACTACCTGGCCGGGCTTACCTGGGTCTAGAAGGCCCCTCAGCTCAAGCTCTCTGAAAAGAAGGGGTTAAACCTTTCGGCCCATTTGTCCTTGGAACCTCAGCTAGCATCCCACCCTGGAATTTTCCTCTGCGCTACAAAGCCAGGCCAGCTGCCAAGCCATACATACATTGCGGGGTAGCCAGGCAACGCGGCGCTCTTCCTGGGAAGGCTCACAATGTGGTCACTGTTTTGTAGACGCCAGGTTCCAGATGGAAGAAAGACTTTAATCCCCAGCTTCAAGGCTGTTTGGCACATTTCACTCCTGAGATCCCGCTCGGGCCAGTTTTCGGTCTGACTCTCCAGCATGGCCATTTTGTCACATTCTGTTTCTGATGTTTTAGATTTTAATCCTTTGCAAGCTGAGTTTGTGTAGAGAGGGGAGATGGAGACAAGACCGGAAGGAAGTTTAGACATACAAAGAGGTGGGACCTCCATGTTGCAGTGAAGGCATGAGAGCGAAGTGGTAAATAGGCGAATGAGAGAAGAAAGAGAAAAAAGTCCAGGAAAATTAGTGGGAGAGCCTCATCTTCTTGGCCGATTAGGGAACACACATCAAAAAGACACAATGCCAGATTTAACTTCCAGACAAATCCCAAAATTAAAATATTGATAAAGGCCGGGGCTTTCATACATGGTGAGTGAGGGTTTTAAGGGCATGACCTCTTGAAGGGGGATTTGGTCGGACTTACCAACATTTTGAATATGGGTCGCCTGGTTGGCTTCGTCGGAAGATCATGTGACTCTTGATCTCTGGGTTGAGTTGGAGCACCATGTTGGGTGTGGAGATTATTTAAAAATAAAATCTTTAAAAAAACCAACAAAACATTTTGAATATGCATAACCCCTGCACAGAAAACTTATTTCCAGTAGTTAACCCTACAGGACTCAAGGGAGCGCACGTGGTAGCTGAGAACGGCAGGATTGAGTAGCTCATGCGTGTCCATCCATATAGGAACGACAGAACAAGTCACATTACAGCCCTGCTGTGACGTCGTGACATGCTGTCTGACAGTTTAAGGCAGAGCTGTGTGCATTTGGGCACAGAAAGTTGTCCGGGACATGCTGTTGAGTCAAAAAAAGAAAAATAGGGACCTCTGGGTGGTTCAGTCGGTTAAGCGTCCGACTTCGGCTCAGGTCATGATCTTGTGGTTTGTGAGTTCGAGCCCTTTGTTGGGCTCTGTGCTGACAGCTCGGATCCTAGAGCCTGCTTTGGATTCTGTGTGTGTCTTTATCTCTGCCTCTCCCCTGCTTGCGCTCTTTTAAACACACACACACACACACACACACACACACATACACATTAAAAGAAAAGAGAGAAAAAATCCTGCTGGTAAACAGTATGTAGAGTCTGAATTTGATCCTATTTTTTAAATGTGGTATGTGTTTACTTATCTGATTTACTCGTATTTTTGTATACACAAAGGAAATTTCTGGAGGGAAACAAAAATAGTGGTAGTGGTTGGCATTGCAGGATAAAAAGTGTGCAGGACAGACTGTTGGTTCAAGAAACAAGAAAAGTAAAGTGGCCGCACAACGTATAGAATATGACTTCTTTCCTATAAAATAGAAACTACGTGTGTATGTGCATACATATATCCTCTTTTGTATGAAAAATTTCAAGCAGGGAAAAAAAACAAGAAAATTGGCATTAGCTCTGTGGAATGGCGAGAAGGGGGTGGGATATTTCCATAGTTTTTCTTTCCACATTTCTGTAGAGTTTGAAGTTTCTCAAAGATTTTGTATTATTATTTTTTTAATTAAAATCTTTAGGGGCACCCAGGTGGCTTAGTCAGCTAAGTATCCAACTCTTGATTTTGGCTCAAGTCATGATTCCATAGTTTGTGAGACTGAGCCTCACAGCAGGCTCTGTGCTGACAGTGCAGAGCCAGCTTGGGATTGTCTCGCTCCCTCTCTCTGCCCCTCTCCTGCTCTCGTTCTCTCCCTCTCTCTCGAAATAAGTAAACATTAAAAAAAGTTTTAAAAATTCTTTAAAAATACCTTTAAGAAACTGTCATAATCCTACCACCCTAACATCAGTATTTTTAAGCATTTTCTGTATGAATATCCTTCTCTCACACAACTGTGTCACACACAGATGTGTGTATATGTTTATGGATATTATGTATTTATTTACATAAGAGAGATGTACACAAGTGTGATGTTTGACAGAAGAGAGACGGGTGGATGGGCGGATAGATATGAGTGCTGATATTTTTGAAGGCTCATCATGTGCCAGGACCATTTGAACACCCAACAGGAAAATAGACTGGCAGTTGTAACTGGAGGTTCAAGAAGGCTTTGGGGGACTGTCAGTTACGCAAAGCTAGGGGCAGGTGGACCAGGCTCAACTGGGAGCTGTGACGATAGGAAGACACAGGATGGATCTGAGAGAAATTCAGAAATTCAGTTCTGGAAAGGATGAGATGAAAAGGGGCAGGAGAGGAGGTGCTTCTGGCCAGAAGCAAGGGGGCTTGGCTGCTTGCCGGGTGAGGGAGGAAGGGACCAGGGCTGATCCTGTGGTTGAAGGGATGGTGGTGCAGTTGCCGAGGGGCAGCTCTGGGTAGGGGCGAAGAGGTGCAGGGCCGCTGTTGGCCTGGAGCTTGCTGAGTGCGAGGACAGCCAGGCTCAGAACTGAGAAGGACACAGTCTGGCCATTCCTCAAAAAGTCAAGCGTAGAATTACCAAGTGACGCAAAGGTTTCACTTTTGGTGTGTGTGTCCACAGAAACGGTCAACAGGGATGCAGAGAGAAGTGTGTGTACCCATGTTCGCAGCAGCGTTTTTTGCAATCAGCAAAATGTGGAAGTGGCCCAAGCGTCCGTGGACAGGTGAAGGATAAGCAGCATGTGGACCTTTGTCCAGCCCTGAAAAGGAGGTTCGGCCACGTGTTACAACACTGGCGAACCTTGCAGACGTGACGCTAAGTGCGGTAGGCCAGCCACACGAGACTAACACCATATGGTTGCATTTATTGGAGGGGTTCAGGGTACCCAAATTCATAGAGACAAAAAGAGAGATGGTGGGCACCAGGGCCCGGGAGGGAAGAACGGGGCGCATTGTCTCATGGGCACAGGGCCTCAGTTTTGTAAGACACCCTGGAGGCGGAGGGTGGTGATGGTTACAGAGCAGAGTGAATGTGTTCAGTACCCCTGGGCCGTACGCTTAAAAACAGTTAAGATGGTAAGTTTTGTGTTATGTATATTTTGCCGCCATTAAAATGAAATAAAAAAGGAGTTGAGGGAAGAGGTCTGGCCATGAGTGGAGCTTTGGGGCAGCTGCGAACATTCACATACGAGTCTTTGTGCCGACACAAGTCTCCTCCTCTCTTGGGAGAATACCTGAGTTTCACTTGGGCAGAGTGGCTGGCTGGTGTGGTGTGTGTATGTTATGCCCTTCTTTAATGGCTCACGGGACTCTGGTGTCCCGTGGTGGCAATGTAGCAAATCGTTTTACAGTATTAACGTGTCCCCGGTAGCACATGCATTTGTTTATTCAAAATCCAGCTTGGACTGAGTGTCCCATATTTTTGTTTGCCAAGTCTGGTGGTCCTGTCCTTCTCTTACTTCTTTGAGGTCTCTGCCTGAATGCCGTCTCCCCAGACAGCTCCCCACTAGCCTGTCCCTAAAGAACAGCTCCTTCACCATTCTTGAGCACCTTCCCCAGCTCCATTTACTTCATGCCACCCCTCGCGGCCTCACCCCCTGCCTCCATCTCTTTGGGCATTCTGTTTCCCCTGCTACAGCATCACAAGCATGAAGTTAGGGATTTTTGACCGCTTGATTACCGATCTTCACTGCTTAGAACCGTGCCTGGCACATAGGAGACGTTCACATGGTGTGTCAAATAAACCTAAAACACCCAGCTTCCTCTCGCTACATCAAAGCCCACAGCCCTGCTGATAGTTTTCAGCTAAGAACAAGTCAAGACTGCCAAGATCATGTGCACATACGTGTATCCAGGCAGCTGCGTCCAAGATCATGATTAACCGCTAAGCCCCTCTGGATGGAGGCATTGCCTGGTCAGCACATTCTCCTCCCAGTGAAGGGGCTGGAAGCCCGTTGATGTTAAAGAATTCTCCCCACACCCTGTGCGAAGCAAGTCCTCCAGTCCTTCCAGTTTACAGAAGAAGGATTTGAAGCACAGAGGTGTTGAGGACAGATCAAGGTTGGACGTGAGGGTGACTTTGTTTTGTGGAGCGAATGGTAACCAGGATCCAAAACGGGGATTAAGAGAAGTGTATCTGTGGTGGCGGGCCGGAGGCGGTGGTCTGAGAGTAAGGGACTGTCCTCAGCTCATGGTGTTTGGGGCTGGGGTTGAGGAGAGAGAGCTGCTCATTTCTTGGTGGTATTTGTGGCTGGGCTGTGCCCCCAGTTGAGTTTCCTTGGAAGGAAGGTAGGTGAGGAAGACAAACCAGGACCCTCCACATCCTTCTGCTGGAAGCAGTATGAGTTCAGGCTGATCTCAGCTGTGCGTGTGCAATAAACCTACCACAGTAACCCAAGTGAGCGAGGGCTTTATTCTTTTTCCATAACTGCAGATGGACCACTGTGACTCAATGGCTTCATCAAAGACCCAGGCCCATTTTCTTTTTCTTCCTCACCTTTCATACCCTAAGGTTGTCTTCCTTATGGTCAGAGATGGCTGCTGCACTTCGAGACATCACGCCCACATTCTAGGCAGGAAGCAGGAGGAAAGGCCAATGCCTCCTCCTCCGGAAGCTTTGCTTTGTATTCGGGAATGGATGCCAAGATGGTGTTCGCTTGTCTCATTGGCCAGAAGTCGCTCACCTGCCCCATTCATGCAGCTCTAAGAGATTTCTGGGGAGGTGGGTATTTTTAACTGAGCCACATGGCTGTGCTAAACAAAATCAGAGTTTGTTATTACTTAGAGAGGGAGAGGGAGGTGGATATTGAATAGGCAACCAGAGTGCCTGGCACAGTTAGAAAAGAAAGAGTAGGGTATGAACAGGGTCACAGAACCCGGCGGGGCTCTTGAAGGACAGTGGAAGACTTTTCACCTTCGGGGTCAAGGCCTGGGGGAGAGTGGGGAAGGGAATTTAAATACTCTTCTCCACCAAATGCCTAGCCTTTGCCTCGGTGGTCTTGAACCCTCACCACCATCCATTGATGGGAGACGTCCTCATCCCCTTTCTACAGGTGGCAGAAGGAATTCTTACAGCCGCTAAGTCTTGTTGCTGTTGCAATTTCTTGAAGCCGTTCCTTTGAGTACATAGTAAACACACCCAACACACAAAGATCAGAAAAGGAGACAAGAATACCCATTAGACAGTGAATTTCCCTCCCGTCCATGTCTCCTTACCGGGCTGCCCTCTCCAGGGACGGTCACCGTTAACCACGGCAGGCCATCTTCCTTCCTTGCTGCTTCTGTGTTTGCGAATTGGCCCACTCGCAAAGATTCCGCCCCCAAATCCACACTCGCTGAGTTTTCAGCTATTCGTGCACATGGCAGAGCGGCGAGAAGTGGAGATCCCTTCATGTGACCGTTCCCAGCCGAGGCTGAGCAAGGTGACCACACTCCACTTCCTTGTTTCAGCCCTCGTGCCCTGAATGTCATCCTCTCCGCGGCCCAGTCTGCGCGGCCTACACGCCCTGGAACCACGTTCGCGAGCGGCCAGCACAGCACACGACCGCGTTTTCCCCCGGGCCTGAGTGCCGAGTGGGAATGTCGGGGTTTGGTTTGGGGTTTCTTGATGTCGACCCTCTTCTCACACGGATAGAAGCCTTTCCTGTGTCTTTTCTGTGGACAAGTTGGTACTGAAACTTGCTGGAATGATTGGTCGTGTGTTATCCACCCCGTTTGAGTTAGACCCTAGGAGGGGAAAGACTGTGCCTGGCTCACTGCGGTGCTGAAAATGGGACCCATTCTGCTCGACGCCCCCCATGGCCACCTTCGATATGCTGTCCACCTCGCCACGCACGAGGTGCCACTAGGTGGTCTGCGTCCTTCCATCTGTCACCGCTCGGATTATTTCCCCACCTTGTCAGTGCTAAGACCACGGCCCTGAGAATAGCAAGGCAGAGTGGCCTCAGTGTCACGTGACCCCTGAGCGCAGGGGAATGGGTTTGCGCTAAGGACGGTCAGACTGGAAAGCTGGTGCAAATCAAGACAGAGCAGTTTGATTTTTAACACATGGCTCGGTTTCCAGAGGCACATCGGCTCATCAGCCTACAGTGGGATTTTCCGTCTAGGCTGCAAGAGCAGGTTGGATTCCAAGAAATATATACATCGCAGCATAATTAAGCAAGGGAACGTCGTTCTTGGAGCCATGGTGCCATGTGGTCAGAATTTGGGAGACATCTACTTCCTGATGGTAAACAGATTGAAACATACCATGTGTTTTGTAGTTATTTCACCGGACCTGCTTTTAGTCAGTTTCTCTAATTTTCAGGTTCTGACAACCTTGTTTTCTTTTTCTTTCCTTCTTAAAAAGTGACATAAACCAGTATTTGCTTTTATTTTTTCATGTGCCGGGTTTGATTATTTTGAGCTAATTTATATGCCCTCATTTGTTCCATAAAAGTAAAAAGCAAACCTCTTTTTTTTTCTGTTTGTTAATCACCAGTCACAGTGAATAAGAACTTACAAAATAGTGTTTGGTTTTGTCCTTCAGCTGGTAAAGGATCCCTTTTCTTTTTTTTAAAGCTGGACAGGGAGAAGAAAATTGATGTGCGGGAGATGGGTAAAATGTGATAATTTTTCCTTAGATTTCTGTTAGCTTTGGATCATCCCATTTATGTTGTTTAGAACATCAGAATGTCCCTCTGGGCAAATTCTTATGGAAGGGTCATTTATTAGGGTGTCTGCTCTGGGAGTCTGCAGTTTGTCACCCGTGTTTGATGCTCTCGGGCAGAGATAAGGAGGCCTTGGAAGTCTCTTGTTCGTACTGTGATGGGTGTGTGCTAACAAATTCCAAATGAGGATGGGATAAATTATCTCAGTCTTAGGATACCATTCAAAGCAGCTTTATAGGACTTGGAAAGTTAATTTCTTAAAAATGTTTCTCTTTCACTGTTTGTATTTTTAATTATAAAGGTATTAGGTGTTTTTTAATAAAGAAAAGTAATTTCCCTTCAGTGTTCCAAGTCGGTGTTATAAGACCTGCTGTGTGGTTTTCTACATCTTTCTCCATCTGCTGCTTGAGCGGCCCTGTGGCCTGGTGCAGTATTTCTAATTATTTACTTGAAACTGCTCCTTAATCCTCTCTGCCTGACCTGTTTTTAATCCTGCACACTCCTTGCTGATCCCTACCTAGCTCTGATCGGGGCGCATGTAGTTTTATCAGACCGTGTCTTTTCAGAGGTACGAGGGGGTTCTCGTCACCGTCCTTGTGCTATAGTTGGTTTTTCAGTGGAGAGGAAATTCATTTACTTACTTACTTATTTATTTAGAAAGCACAAGCAGGGGAGAGGGGCAGAGGGAGGGAGAGAGAGAGAGAGAATATCTCAAAACAGGCTCCATGTCCAGCATGGAACCCAACATGGGGCTCGATCTCGTGAGATTGTGACCTGAGCCAAAATCAGGCAGATGCTTAACTGACTGAGCCACCCGGGTGCCCCTTTCAGTCCATTTTTATTCCATGCCTACTGTATTTCTGGCCAGCATTTCCTAAATTTCTGGAAGATCACATCCCCTGAATGTCAGTCTTGACCTGAATCAGTTCCATCCTCAGTCACTTGGTTGGAAATTTCTACAGGGTGGATTGGATCACAATGCACATTGGCATCTGATACCTATTACAACTCAGCGCCCCCGCCAGAACTTTTCCTTGAACACTTCTTTTGGGGAAATCATTGCCTACCCAAATTAACTGATTGTCGATTCTCTGAGAGCCAGTTCTCCAAATGATCAAATTCTTAAAACTTCCCCGTTTGCTCTTTTATCCCAAGGTTTGTCTTCGAAAATCAGTTTGACACATTTTACTTATTGAATCAGTTTCCCTTAACATGTATTTTTGGGCATTTGCTATTTACCAGGTGCAGTTCTCGTATTGAGATTAAAATAGTAAAAGAGCAGAAGTTCCTGTCTTTATGGGGCTTCTAGTCAAGTGGAGAAAACAGGCAAGAAGCACACTAATAAATATATATTACCTAGTAGTATAGGTACCATATTAGGTAGTCATAAAAACATGTAGTGTAAGGTAGTGAGAAAAGGCAGACAAATCCCATGATATAACATGGTTTAATAAACTATAGTGTATAGTATAGTGTAATGTGTGATACACATAATGTAATGTATAATAAAGTAGCACACAATACAACATATAATGTGATATAATGTGTAACGTAACAATACAATGTTACATATAATGTAATATGTAATATTGGATGTAGTAGAATGTGTATGATATGCAATGTGACACAATACACCGTGTGTAATAATAGACAGTCACGCAGCATATGTGTGCAACATAAGTACACTGTGGTACATGGAAGATAACACAGCATGACACAATGCACCATGTACCCAATCCCGCAGTATATAACAAAATAACAGTGTGATGTAACGTGTCAGCCAGTGAGAGCAGCAGAGATGGTGTAGAGGAGAGAGAGCGGTGTACGCACGTAGTCGGAAGCCCCCCAAAGCACGGACAACCCAGTTGAGCTCTGAAGGATGTGATCAGTTCTGCCATGGCAACATTTGGGACAAGAGCAGAGAGGACAGAAGGGCGGAGGCTCTATGTGGAGACATAGAGTGTGTTCTAGAAATGGAAGGGGGTTTGGTGTGATGGGAATGGAGTGGGCCAGCAAACAGTGGATGAGGTCCAAGCAGATTGGAGACCAGCACAGCTCACCCAGTACCTCATAGGCACGAGGGAGGAGTCTGCATTTAATTCTGAGCACAACCATCTTGTTCTGAGCACAGCGAGAAGCCCTTGCACGGTTTTTATTCAGCATGGGGACATTTACCTGCAATTTGGAAAGGCAGCCCTGGCCACGGTGCGGAGAGATCGCCTGCGTTGGGGGGGGACTGGGAACAGGGAGGACAGCTGTGAAGCTTCGGTGGTGGCCCCGGTGGGAGAGGGTGGAGCCTTGGACTAAGATGGCGCCTCCTCAGAGGAGGAGGTGAGCACTGGTTGGAACCTTGATACATTTAAAAGGAGAAGTCAACAAGATGGGCTACCAACTGCACTTGGGAGTGTGAGGAAAAGAAGTCAATGGTGGCCCCACAGCTGGATCACTGGGGCTGTTACTTATGACGGCGGGAAGACTGGAGGGACAGCAGGGCGTCTTGTGACCCTGAGCTGCTGTATCAGAATGCCACAGACTGGGTCACTTGAGCAACAGACATGTATTTCTCACTGTTCTGGATGCTGGAAGTCCAAGATCACAAGGCCAGCACATTTGGCTCCTGTGAGAGCTCTCTTCTTCGCTTCCAGGAGGCCACCTCCTGGCTGTGTCCTCACATGGTGGAGAGAAAGCAAGGCCTGGTCTCTCTTCCTCTTCTTGAAAGGGCACCGATGCATCATTGGGTCTCTCTACCCTCATGACCTCATCCAAACCTACTCACCTCCCAGAGGCCCCACCTCCCAACACCATCATAGAGGGGACTAGGGGCTTCAACATACAAATGTCGTGAGGTCACAAACATTCAGTCCACAACAGAGGGCTAGGAGGAAGTCAGGGGTCCCATTTTGGTGATAGCAATTTTGAGGTGTCTGTGAGGTGCCCGAGTGGACATGATAAGCTATGAGAAGTTGGCTACGTGAGTCTGGAGCTCAGCAGAGAATTGGAATAAAGATGCCAGTCTGGGGAGTGTATTCGTTTCCTAGGGCGCTGTAACAAACTACCAGAAGCCCCGTGTCTTAAAACAACTGAAATGACTCTCACGGTCCTGAAGTCCGGAAGTCCACAATCAAGGTTTTGGCAGGTGTTCGTTCCTCCTGGAGGCTCTGTCTGGTGCATCTCTCCCTGGGGTGTGGCTGCTCCTCCCCAGCCTCTGCCTCCATCGTTACACAGGCCTCATCCAGATGGGGTGAGGAAGCCCGAGCAGAGGAGCTCAGTGCCATGGGAGGAGAGCCTGGGTCAAGCAAGCCATGGAAACCAGGCGAAGAGAGGGCTGTGAAGGGCAGGACGGGCTCCACATTTTCGTGAGCAGTCAGGAAATGGATCAGATGAAGACTGAGAATGAACACTGGTTTCTGCAGAGTGGGGGACCCTGGAGAACCAGACGGGAGTGGGTCAGTGTGGGCAGGAGCTGAAGCCCAATGCCAGGGGGTTCAAGAGATAATGGACGGGAGGAGCTGGGGCAGGAGTGCTGCCTATAATGGGACAGAGAGATGGGCAGCAGCCAGAGGGACATGGGCTCAAGAGGGAACTTAAAATATTTATTTTAATGTTTACTTATTTTTGAGAGAGAGAGACAGAGTGTGAGCAGGGGAGGGGGAGAGAGAGAGAGACACTGAATCCAAAGCAGACTCGAGGCTCTGAGCGGTCAGCACAGAGCCTGATGCGGGGCTTGAACTCATGGACCTCGAGATCATGACCTGAGTGGAAGTTGGATGCTCAACTGATTGAGCCCCCAGGCGCCCCGAGAAAGCACTTTTTACCACGGGAGCTATCATGGTACGTTTGAACGTCGCAGGACCGGTTGATACAGGAGAGAGAAGATGTCTGATCAGCATCCGGGAGCAGGTGTCTAGTAGCATTCAGGAGGAGGAGGGACTCAGAGAGTGAATCTGTCAGAAAGACGGTTTGCCGAATTACCAGTTCATGGTAAACTGATCTCCGTTAAATGTTTGTGAGCGGGACACCGGGTCCTCCCATGCATGTGGCGTGGTGCTAACGGACTTCAGGGGTTACTTTTTTTTTTTTTTTTTTACATTTTGGTTTCATGTCAATTGAAACTAATTTTGGTTTTGCTTTAGCTCTTGTTCCACATGGGGCAGGGCTGTCTCAGCTTCGTAGCCCGATTTGCAAATCCAGCCAGATCGCACGTCAGATTGGGTGTGATCCTCATTTTAGGCACGGAACGTCTCTTACACGTCTAAAACCTGTCAAAATAGCTACGTGATCATGCTGGGTAACACAACCTGTCAATTAACGGAATTTCAAAAGGCAAAACACAGTCATGGAAAGGGGTTGGTTGATAGAGACCTGTCCTATCATTGTAACATCCTTGACTTTCAAGATCAACAGAATACTCTGTTGAAACAGCCGGAGATCCTCATTTTAATATTAAAAAAAAAATCCTCAGATCTCATCAAATTTCAGTTTGGCCACAACGAAGCCTCTGCAGCCGAACATGAGTCTAAACTAAAACTAAATGACCCGGAACCAAAACTAAAAGCTCACATGAAATCATTCAGATGTCACGGATGTTTCCAGAAGTTCTTTTCCAAATGGGATTGCTGCACCTGTCAGAAAGAGTTAAACATGTTTTTTTGTGGTGATGGTAGACTAGATGAACCAAATCCAGTAAATTTGACCACTTAGGGAATTCTCCGTGCAGCAGAAAAGTGGAATCTGCAGCATTGATTTTCAGTGAATCAACTTGGAGCTGGTAAATGTTTAAAAATCGCATGTCCCGTGCCTGGGTGTTGGTCTTCAAATTATCTTTAAAATGTTCAGATGTGTCTCTGTGTGCATCCTCTCTGCGGGTGACATACTTCCCTGTAAGATAAGGAAAGAAATTCCAAGAAACAGAGACCAGATCTGGATTTGGTTGTTTGGAAAGAAGTTGATAAGGCATTGCAACAAGGTTCAGTCACCAGATACAGTCTCCGCATATCTGTGGGCCGTGGAATCTGGCCCCAGCATAAAAGCAAGCCGCCACTCCAGTGACATGCACGTGGCAGTGAATCAGGCCAAGGAATGGTGTTTTCGAATGCACAGCCTTATGCGTCCAGCGTTCAGGGGTCCCCCTCTTGCCCTGCAGTAAACAGACTTAAATCCACTCTCCGTCTGCACACCCTATTCATGCAACCTTTTTTTTCTTTCAGTTGTTTGCTTTGCAATTTTCATGTTCTGACAAACTTATCTTTTATTTAAAGCATATATATATATATATATTTAAGCATATATATATATATATATATATATATAAAAGTTTATTTACTTATTTTGAGAGTGAGCGAGTGAGCACAAGCAGGAGAGGGGCAGAGAGAGAGGGAGAGACAGAATCCCAAGCAGGCTTCTCACTGTCAGCGCAGAGCCTGACGCGGGGGCTCGATCCCACAACTGTGTTATGACCTGAGCTGAAATCAAGAGTCAGATGCTTAACCGACTGAGCCACCCAGGTGCCCCACTTTCTTTCTTTAACACACACATACACACGCAACACAGAAACCTGTATTTGTTTTTATTTATTCAGGGGCTACCTTCAGTGGCTCTCAAATTCATGTACATTCATGTACATGTTCCCTTCAAAAAGAAAGAGCATCATTGTTAGTTTCTTCTGGTTTCAGTCACAGAGGTTAAGAAGTTTCTTTTTTTTTAATTTTTTAAATGCTTATTTATTTTTGAGAGAGAGAAGAGACAGCATGAATGGGGGAGGGGCAGAGGCAGAGGGCGACACAGAATCTGAAGCAGGCTCCAGGCTCTGAGCTGTCAGCACAGAGCCCGACGCGGGGCTGGAACCGTGAACTGCGAGATCATGACCTGAGTCGAATTCGTACACTCAATCGACTGAGCCACCCAGGCACCCTAAGAACTTTCTAAATAGAATTTGACTTGATTGTTTGATAGAGAGATGTCTTGTCTGGGTCCCCAGTTGTTTTAGATGGTTGGACCCAGGAAAAGTGGCTACTATTTTGAAGTTGGTAGAATTTGATTATTTATTCTTAGAATATGACAGAGAGAAAGCCATCTGAAAACTCCAGTTGTTTGCTTGTTTAGGCTTTCAGAAAGTATACATTCCCTTTTCTAGCTTTCGTGACCACTCAAATATATTGGGACCTAAGTTATTAGGAATAAAGGCAGGATTTTCAAGGGTCTTCATGTCTGCGCTGTGGGACTCCCTACGAATCATACGAACAAATTGCAAATAGGGGCACCTGGGTTAAGTTGGTTAAGCGTCCGACTTCAGCTCAGGTCATGATCTCACGGTTCGTGGGTTTGAGCCCCGTGTCGGGCTCTGTGCTGACAGCTCAGAGCCTGGAGCCTGCTTCAGATTCTGTCTCCCTCTCTCTGCCCCTCCCCTGCTTGTGCTCTGTCTCTCTCTCTCTCAAAAATAAATAAACATTAAAAATTTTTTTAAATAAAAAAATTGCAAATGAAGCCCTGCTCAAAAACACCAAAAGAAGTCAGCCCAGTGTTTTTATTCAGAACCAGTTGGCTCTATGCGTTAATACATTTATTCGAAAGTTTTTGTTTCTGTTTTTAATTCAGAATCACTCTGTGCTTGTTGTAACAGAACAACCTGATATGGTAAAACCTTGGATTGTGAGCTACCTCTTCTGTGAGGGTTCCACAAGACACGCCAACATTGCTAATACATTTTAACTCGACAAACGAGCGACGCCTTGCAATACGAGTAGGACAGGATGCCCAACATCACATGATCCCCACGGAGCCAATGGTTCTTGAAATTAGCTCTCATATATGAGTGCTTTAGATTACACGCGTGTTCCGGAGCAAGCTATGCTCGAAAACCAAGGTTTTACTAAGGACGACGGGGTGGCCCTGGCTCTTCCACAGGCACCCCTGCTGTAACTCTAGCAACAGTGTTTTGGCCGTGCTTCTCCTTTCTGTGGAATCTCACCCCTGCCTCATTTCTGATTGTTTTTTTCCCCTAGTTCTTTGTTTTCATCACTTCTACCTGATTTTGTAGCGATCAAAACTAATAAGAAGTTTTTTTTTTTTGGTATAAATAATGACTATCAGTCCAGCATAAAAGTTTTTCATTTTAAATGTTTCCTTCCAGTTTTTAACTTGCTTCTGTGCACGGCTGCCATCAGTGCTGCCATGAACTGAATGACTGTTGCGAACCAGGCACTGTGCTGTGTGCTGACAGACCTTCTTTTATTTATGAGTCCCAAGGAGATGCTGGAGGTGGCTCGTCCTCCCCTCCGCACAGGAGGAAGGTGAGGTCCTGAGGCGTCAAGTGACTGGCCTCACCACATGGCTATGACACTACGACTTGGAGGAATGGGGCTTCAAACCCTGGTTTGCATATACAAACACAATACTCAGTGTTTTGCCGGGTTGTTTCAGTTTGTTTCGATTTTTGTTGTGCTTAGGAATACCTCATAATCTGGGCACCTGGCTGGCTCCGTTGGTAAAGCCTTGCGACTATTGATCTCAAAGTCATAAATTCGAGCCCCACTCGAGTTGGGCATAGAGATTACTTAAAAAAAAAAACTCATAAGCATGTTTCCATCTCTTCATAATTAATTTCCTCATTAAAAACATACTGACGACAAGACTACTGTGTGCGAAGTATGGGATATAATCACTACTTTCAGGGCGTGGCCGCGAGGGGGACCAGAATATGCCACCCCAAAATATGCCTCTTTTGGTACATGGATTATTTTGAGCTAAAGGCCGTGGAGACCTGGCAGATTCAGGAAAAGATCTAAAATCGGAGCACGAGCTTACAGTCTCCCTCTCACTAGCTCTTCTCAACAGAGAAGGCATTGACCAAAATGTACTAACAACGCTCACTAAACTACCCTTGTTCGCCGTACTTCTGCTCACCCTTCCAGAACTTGCTTCTGCAGCCCAGAAGCCACAAACCCTTAACCTTTGTTAATATTTAAACCCAAGTTCTAACCACCCCTCTGGGTTCCTCATCCATCCTCGGGTGCTTCTGTGTGCGTACGTGTGCGTGAGTGCTAAATGCACCCACCGTTCATAAACTTCTGTGTGGTTTTGTCTTGTGAACCTGTCCCTGGCTCGTGTCATTCGCAGGGTCCCCTTGGGGAACCTCAGGGGTAGAGAAAGAGGCTCTTTCCTGGCTGACACTGCAGGTGGCCCTGGAGCCCTTGAAATGTGGTTTATCAGACTCCAAATAGGCTCAACTATAAGTATAAAGTGTACTCTAGATCTCAGGCCAAAGATGACAAAAATACTGTAAAATATATTAGCGATGTCTTTTATATGGAGGACGTACTGAAATGATACAACTTTGGAGACACCGTGTGATATAAAATACATTATTAAAATGGACATGACCTGTTTCTTTCAAATTTTTTAAGTTTAAAAAAATTTTGGGGGGCGCCTGGGTGGCTCAGTCAGTTAAGTGTCTGGCTCAGGTCGTGATCACAGTCCGTGGGTTCGAGCCCTGCGTCGGGCTCTGTGCTGACAGCTCGGAGCCTGGAGCCTGCTTCGGATTCTGTGTCTCTCTCTCTGTGCCCCTCCCCCACTCGTGCTGTCTCTGTCTCTCTCAGAAATAAATAAACATTAAAAAATTAAAAAAAAATTTTAATGTAGCCACTGGAAAACTTAAGACTGACGGTTGGATTTGTATTTCCTTTGGACGCGCTGCTCTGGCTCCTGACCTCCGTTACACTTTCCTGCTCAAGGAAACAGCCCAGGCAGGTCTGCCATGCTGACGTGCAGGAGTGTGGGGACGGGACAGCAGCACGGGGACAAGTCTGGGGAAATAGTCTGCTGGTCTGTAGCGCTGAGTGCAGTGTGTGCGAACACCAGTTTCATGGTCTTCTTGCCTTTTTTTTAAAGTGTGTATTGCTTTGAAGTCATTCCAGAGACAGAGACAGAGACAGAGAAGTGGTGTTCAGGGACATCGGCTCCGCGGTGGTTGGTATATTCGCGGAGCAGCATGACCACCAGCAATGTTAGAACGTGTTCCTCGCCCCAGAGAGGAAGTCCCCCTCTCCCTGTGACCTCCTGTCCCTCCGGCCCTGAGCAGTCGCCCACCTGGTTTCTGTCTCTGTGGATGTGTTGATTCTGGACGCTGCGTACAAATGGAATCCTACGCCGTGCGGTCTCTCCTGACCGGCCTCTTGCCCTCAGCGTGGTGTTGCTGGGGGTCCCCCGCGGTGTCGCATGTGTGGGTGCTTTGCCCGTGCAGGCTGGGTGACATGCGGTTGTGCGGACAGCGCGTCCTCGATGGGCGCCGGGCTGTTCCCGCCTTCCAGTTGCTGTGAATAGCGCTGCCATGAGCGCACACGGGCGGGTTCTGGTTTGAGCCCCTGTTTTTAATGACTGTGGGTGTTAACTTCGTAAAGAGCGGGAGGGATGCGGAGCGTGTGCAGGCGTGCACACCGCCCCGGCCTGCCGAGGCTGGGCTGGGTCTGACGGGCGCTGTCCGCTCGCCGAGCGCGGCCGCGCTGTCGCAGGGACGGCGTGAGCCGGACGGAGGAGCCCGGCCCCGGCGCGGCGCGCAGAGAGCTGTGCAGTGGGGCGGGCCGAGCGCGACTCCAGCCGGGCCGGGGGCTCCCGGGTGGTGCAGGCGGTTGAGCGTCTGACTTTGGCTCAGGCCGTGGTCTCAACACTTCATGGGTTCGGGCCCCACATCAGCCTCTGAGCTGACAGAGGAGAGCCTGCTTGGATTCTCTCTCTCTGCCCCTCCCCTGCACACATGTTCTCTCTCTGAAAAATTAAAAAAACAGTTTTTTGACTATTTAAGACGGGGTTTGTGCAGGACGTGGCAGAGCAGGTGAGGGAAGCCCAGAGAGGGCTGGGCTGTCCTCTGGGCAGTGGCTGGCTTGTGGAGTGAGGCTTGGACGCATAAAAGGACATCGGAATCTGTGTGCGTCCATGAGCGCATTTCTGTGTGTGTCTGTGTGTATGTCTGTGTGTGTGTGTCCGCACGTGTATATGTGTGTCCCTGTGTGTGTCTGCATGTGTATCTGTGTCTGCGTGTGTATCTGTGTCCCTATGTGTGTCTACAAGTCTGTGTGGGTGTCTGTATCTGTGTGTCCCTGTGTGTGTCTGCATCTGTATCTGTATGTGTCTGTGTGAGTCCATGTGTGTCTGCGTGTGTCTGCGTGTGTCCGCGTGTGTGTCTACAAGTCTGTCTGTGTGTGTCTGTGCAGTGTCTGTGCTGGGGGAGCACCTCACGGGCCATGTCATGCAGGGCCTTGCAGGGCTTGGGGAGGAGGATGTTGTTGGCCCCACAGCACTAGGCGCCCTGGTGCAGCTCCCCCTCCAGCTGGTTGCCGCCTGTGGGTGGGTCCCGGGCGCTTTGGGGCTGGGAGGCCTGGAGCCTGGAGGACAGGAGGACAAGAGGAAGATACGAGCCAGGTGGGCAGGGTGTGGTGCTATGGACGGGCAGTGGGGTCCCCGCGGTAATCTGCACCTGCTGCCCTCCCTCCGCAGGGGCCTGGCAGGCTAAGGACAGAGAGCCCTGGAGACAGGCCTCACCGGGACTGTCCAGCACCCACCTGCGCCCTTCCTAGGCCCTCCTCACCCCCTGCATTGCCTCCTGTCTCGCTGAGGCCAGGTCCCTTCCTACTGCCTCACGCTGCACCTGTTGGTGCTTTTATCTGTTACCCCCGCCGAAATGGAAGTTTCCAGGATCCGGGAAGCTTGCCCTTTTTCGCCCCCACTGTGTTCCTAGGTCTCCCGGAGTTCTTGGTGCACAGAGCTGCTCAGTACCCAGCCCTGCTCGGGTGGCCAGTGAGCCCCTGAGAAGTGGCCAGTGCTACATGTCGAAACGGTATTCGTTCAGATATGTTGGTTTAAATGAAATACATCCTTACAATTATTTCTACCTGTTTCTTTTACATGTTTTTAATATGTTTTATTTTTAAAATATTTATTTTTTTATTTTGAGAGAGAGAGAGAACGAGAACGGGGGAGGGGCAGAGAGCAAGTGAGAGAAACCCAAGCAGGCTCCACACTGTCAGCACAGAGCCCAGCACGGGGCTTGATCCCACCAACCGTGAGATCACGACCTGAACTGAAGTTGGACGCTTAACCGACTGAGCCACCAGGTGCCCCTCTTCTTACATGCTTTAATGGGAATACTGGAAAATGTTAAATTACGTATGCAGCTCACATTATATGTCTATTGTGCAGCTAACGAGTATGCATGAATGAATGCATGCATGCATGAATGATTCTGACTCGGAGTTGGCGTTCAGGTCTGTGTTAGTGGTCCTCAACCAGGAGACAGTGTGTTCCTTCAGAGGACAGCTGGCCGTGCTGGAGAAATTTCCCATCATCACAGCCGGGGGTGGTGGGTAGGTACATGGAGCATCTAGTGGGAAGAGGCTGGGGAGGGTCCAAACAGCCTACAGGCGTGCACAGGCCTGCTGCCTCCCCTGGAGAACTAGTGGGCTTGCAGTGCCAGTCGTCCTGAGGTTGAGGAACTCTGATCTGTATAAAGGATTATGTTTTTCTGATGTTTCTCCCATTAAATATATCTTGATACTAAATGTTCTTCCAAACACAAAATTTATCTTATTTTATTTTATTTTATTTTATTATTTTATTTTTGAGAGAGGGCGCGTGAGAGTATGAGCCAGGTAGGGGCAGAGGGAGGAAGAGAGAATCCTAAGCAGGCTCCACACTCAGCGCAGAGCCCAGCATGGGGCTCGATCTCATGATGGCAAGATCACAACCTGAGCCAAAATCAAGAGTTGGACGCTTAACTGACTGAGCCACCCAGGTGCCCCTACGAAATTTATTTCTAAGGGAAGACACTGCCTTTTTCTGATGGTGAACACCACCTCATCCTCACACTCAATGTTCTTGTTTGCACTGAGTATTCTTCCCCCCACCCCAAGTTTCTTAACCCCACCCCAGTTTCTTGACTGTTGCAATGGTGCCCGTGGACATGTAGTTTTGCACGTACTCTTGTAGACCAGATGTGAGCTTGTGTGTGTTCAGTTTTGTCTCTGACTCAGAGCTGTTGTCCTGTGTTCTCCGGAAAAGTGGTGTGGCCCACACCCCCCCTTCCCCAGTGAGCCTGGGGCCGTGCCCATCTCTACATCTTCAACAACCCTGGGTGTTACAGCTTTTCTCAGTGTTCTCCATCTGATGGGAGTAACAGCCTCTCATTTTGGGTCTGTTTGTTTTTTTAATTTTTTAATGTATGTTTGTTTTTGAGAGAGACAAAGAGAGTGCAAGTGGCAGAGGGGCAGAGAGAACCAGAGACACGGAATCTGAAGCAGGCCCCAGGCCCTGAGCTGTCAGCACAGAGCCCGACGTGGGGCTCGAACTTGCAAGCTGTGAGATCATGACCTGAGTCAAAGTCAGATACTTAACTGACTGAGCCACCCAGGTGCCCCTCATTTTGGTTTTGTTGTCCAGTGTTTTGGATCCCAAACAAGGTGCTTTTCAACACTCACCTTCTCTCCTCTCTGCTATCCCTCTGTGAATGCACACCCTTTGCCTGCATTTGCATTTTGAGGATTTTTCTCCTTCTTGGACTGCTTGGCACTCTGCGGGCTTAGTGCCGAAGTATGTATGTTTTGAATGTACATTTTGTGATATTTTTCCTCAGCCTTACTCCTGATAGGCTTTCCCTGGCACCTAATTTTTCAGTGTTTGTGGAAACAGATGTATTCATGTCTTCTTTCATATCCACTGGCTTCTTTATTAAATAGAATGGGACATTGCCCTCCCCACGGTTATAAAAGTATTCACTGTGGGGGATGCGTGGGTGGCTCATTTGGTTGAGCATCCAACTTCAGCTCAGGTCCTGATCTCACAGTTTGTGGGTTCGAGCCCCACATTGGGCTCTGTGCTGACAGCTCAGAGCCTGGAGCTGCTTCGGATTCTGTGTCTCCCTCTCTCTCTGCCCCTCCCCCGTTCATGGTCTGTCTCTCTCTTAAAAATGAATAAACTTTAAAAAAATTTTTTTTAAAGTATTCACTGTGCTGTCTTGTGGTGAAACGAGCAAAGGCACTTTCTCCCTGCTCCAGACTCTTCCTCGCATCCTCAGCTCAGACACACACTCAGTGTCTGTCTGCAGCCAGTTCCCAAACGCAAGATCTGGACCCAAAACTGAACACAAAGCAGAATTTTGTTGGAGGCGATTATTTCTGAGGAAAAAACCAAACCTCCTCTGAAAAGTAACTGTTACGATGTCAGCTTGGTCCCACTTGCCAAATAAAACCCCAGGGCAGTCACCTACCGTGGACTTTCCCCTGATTAATGACCTTCGAGTGCCAGGCTTGGGTCCAAGTTCTATAGACACTGACACCAACTCAGGAAGGGAACGGTTTTCCCAGAACAGCACAACATGGCCGTTGTGTCCCCGTGTATTCTGGGGGGCGTCCAGGTCTAAACCATAAAGATACTTAATACCAGCCATCTGTTTGTAGATAATATCCATGTGTCCTGGCCGTCACTCTTGTGTTCTGAGGCGGGGGGAGAAACCTTGTGTCCCGGCTTTGAGGTGACTTGAGTGCTTGTTCAGATGCCCAGCGCGGCCTGGAGTCCTGATGTAAGAAGGTTTTAAATGTTGGCACGTTGTGGCAGTCTCCTTCCAGGCGTGTTTGTTGAGCTAAATACACAAACATTGCAAGAGTAACTCACACAGAGAGCGCTCTTTCGCCCTTACTCCTCTGTACCGCACTTCATAAGGCCCTAAATACGCGCATTCACAGGAGTTGCATGCTGTGTCCCAATGGCCGCCTTGTGTGGTAGAGTATCAGCGCAAGGTCGCTGCTGCCAAGGCAGGTCCCATAAGCCTTCCAAGCAGACTGCCGAGCCCCTTCCATGTGAAAACGTTCCATGTGCTTACAGATTCTCATAAAGAACTGAGTGTGTATCTAAACATCCGCGCGATCCGCCGACCAGATTTCCCTTTGCTGAGTCCTCTGATGCAGGCAAGGAAAATTAACTGAAGGCCAGAGATGGTGGACAAAGGAGACCAATGAAGGAATGGCTGCAGGATGCAGGGTGAGGGGAGAGGCGATGGAGGGGTGGCTGGGACGCAGCAGTCGGGGGATGGAGAGACATGTCATGAGTAAAGTTTTATTGGAACATCGCCCTGCTCTTCGGCTACCTCTGCTTTCACGCTCCAGTGGCTGAGTTGACTAGTTGAGTCACAGGCTGCATGGCCCACACAGCCCCAGATATTTACTCTGTGGCTCTTTACAGAGAAATGTCGGCCCATGCCAGGTATGGAGTCTAATGGTTCAGAACTCTGGGTGAACCCAGCTTCAGGAAAAATTCAGCCCCTTGCCTTGTGGCTGGCACCCCCAAATTTGTCTAAAAGAAAATCTGGGGTCACCGTGGTTTATTTTTTAATTTTTTAAACATTTATTTAGTTTTGAGAGACAGAGCATGAACAGGGAAGAGGCAGAAAGAGAGGGAGACACAGAATCGGAAGCAGGCTCCAGGCTCTGAGCCGTCAGCACAGAGCCCGATGCGGGGCTCAAACCCACGGACCTCGAGATCGTGACCTGAGCCAAACTCGGACACTTAACCGACTGAGCCACCCAGGCGCCCCAAGGGGTCATCATGGTTTGTAGGCCGTCATGAGGAGGGAGGAATCTTTTCTAAGACCAGCAGGAATCGAGTGAAAAAGGATCGGACAGGGGGTAGCTTGACCGTATCTTCCTTTGAGAAGGAGAAATACCCAGGATTGTTTTTGCAGTCACCTGAAGAAGAGATCAATAGGGCAGGCTAATGGAAAACCTGTTTCTGAGACAGAATCAGTAAGACTTGGGGGTCAGTGGGCTAGAGAGCTATGGAGAGAGAAAGTCAACATTGACATGCATGTTTTTCCCAGGACAGTTTTCAGGAGTGGTGACGAAATAAATGTAT
Source organism: Cryptoprocta ferox (assembly GCA_028646485.1). Classification (NCBI taxonomy): domain Eukaryota; kingdom Metazoa; phylum Chordata; class Mammalia; order Carnivora; family Eupleridae; genus Cryptoprocta; species Cryptoprocta ferox. The sequence goes on along the minus strand of CM053563.1, from coordinate 1,453,057 downwards.
TGTGTTACTAGGATTAATGTTTTATTTAAAACAGATTTTTTTAAGTTTTTAAAATTTTTCTAGGTTTATTTATTTTTGAGAGAGAGGGAGAGAGAAAGACAGAGCATGAGGGGGGAGGGGCAGAGAGAGGGAGACACAGAAGCTGAAGCAGGTTCCCGGCTCTGAGCTGTCAGCACACAGCCTGACATGGGGCTTGAACCCACAAACTGTGGGATCATGACCTGAGCTGAAGTCGGATGCTTAACTGTCTGAGACACCCAGGTGCCCCTAAAAAAATTTTTTTAAGTAGGCTGCCCACCCAGAGTGGAGACCCACCAGGACTTGAGCCCATAACCCTGAGATTGAGACCTGAGCTGAGATCAAGAGTCAGATGCTTAACCGACTGAGCCACTCAGACACCCCGGTTATTAGAATTAATTCTGTTTGTTTATTTTTAAAGACATGGTTACTGGAAAATTTTAAATTATATACATAACTTGGATTATATTTCTCTTGGGCAGCAGTGGTCTGGAGAGAATCATGACCCAACTTTCTGATTGACTAGGTCTCTTGTAAACAATGCGACCAAATTTGAAATGCATTGAATTGGAAGTGTTTTTTTTTTTAAATAATTTTATGGAGGTGACATTCATATGTTGTAAGTTTAACTGTTTTAAAGAGAATGATTCAGTGGCATTTAGTGCCACAATGCTGTGCAACCGTAGTCTCTATTTAGTTGCGAAGTATTTTCATCCCTGCAAAGGGAAACTCTGAACCCACTGAGCGGTCCCTCCCCCTTCCCCCTTCCTGGCATCTGAGTGTGTGAGGAGCTTGGGAACTGGTTTGGGACGGGGAGAGAAATGAGAGGCATCAGGAGGCAGATGTGAGTGTGGGGAGAGGGGATATCACAGGATTTCGTGTGGGGAGAATGTCCAGAGACCTGAGGGCTATGTGGGAAGGTCTTTCCCACCTGATGGGAGACAATGGTCCCATGATCACCCCTGAGAGGTATTAATCAGCCGTGCAGACCAGTGGTTCTCAAGCCTGACAAGCACCAGAGACACCTGGAGCGTTCATTAAAGTCCGGGCTGGGGCCCCAAAATTTGGATTTCTAGCAAGTTCCCAGGTGCTGCTCCTGCTGGACAAAGGGGCCGTGTGTGCTTGGTGTAGGGAGATGCCTGCTGGCCCAATGCTCCCCAGCCTTCCCGTGTAAATTAGATTCTCCAAATCACACTTTTGTCCTTGGTGGTGGGGGTGGGGGTCATAGGATTTTCAATCACAAGATGCTGCTCTGAAATGAAAGAGCCACGACCAGGGGGAAGGGAGGCCTCAGTTGTGCCAAAACCCTCCCCATCCCCCCACCAGGCAGTTTTATTATCAGGGACTCTGCTTTGTTCATGCTGGTACCTGCAGGCTTACAGGTTGCCATGGAAACTGCTGGCTGGCGTGGGAGGGGAGGGAGCATTTGGAACTGACTGGAATTTTCCAGGCTGTAGAGGTAAACATGCACGGGTTAAAAAAAAAAAAAAAAAGAACAAAAGAAAAATGCCTGCAGGTAGTTGTCATGTCTGTATGCATCTTGAAGGAGAGAGCCACACGTCTCATTTACTAAGAAAACACTCTTCCTAGAGGGGCCAGAAATCTGGGGAGTGGGCATTTGATTCTTGCAGACCTGCACACATTGAGCTGCACTCCCTAATTGAACCATGAAAGGTAGAAATCAGAACAATACCTGAGAGCTGTAAACAAGCAGAGGAAGAAGAGCTGGTCAATTGCAAAGAAGAACATCTCTTCGGAGGTGTGATTGACAGCTTGGAGGTGCAAGGTCACGGCACCCTTTTGTGCCTTCCTCCCATTGTGTGACGATCCTGTTCTTGAGAGATGCATTTGTGTGGAAACCTGAGGCTTTGATTTCCCTTACATGGCTACATGGTGTGCTGTTATGTGCATACACTCCATGTATCCATTCTCTACGTGCACATACTCCATGTATCGATCCTCCATGTGCACACACTCCATCCTCCATGTACATACACTGCGTGTGTCCATTCTCTTGCGTGTCCACACTCCGTGTCTCCATTCTCTTGTGTGCACACACCCCGTGTATCCATCCCCAATGTTCATACACTGTGTGTATCCTTTTTTTTATGTGTACACACTCTTTGTGTATTCATTCTCTTTTAAAAAAATTTTTTTTTACATTTATTTATTTTTGAGAGACAGAGAGAGACAGAGTGTGAACAGGGGAGGGGCCGAGAGAGAAAGAGACACAGAATCTGAAGCAGGCTCCAGGCTCTGACCTAGCGGTCAGCACAGAGCCCAAGGCAGGGCTCGAACCCATGAATTGGGAGATCATGACCTGAGCCGAAGTCGGACACTCAACCAGCTGAGCCACCCAGTCGCCCCTGTGTATTCATTCTCTATGTGCACACACTCCACGTATCCATTCTGTTGTGTGCTTACACTCATGCACCTGTGTATCCATCCTCTTATGCATACACTCCCTGTATCCATTTTCTCTTGTGCATACATTCCTTGTATCCGTTCTCTTATGTGCGTACACTCCTATCCATTTTCTTTGTGCATACACTCCGTGTATCCATTCTCTTGTGTGTATACACTCCGTGTATCCATTCTCTTCTGTGCATACACTCTGTGTATCTGTCCTCTATGTGCATACACACTGTGTATCCATCCTCCATGTGCATACACTCTGTGATTCCATTCTCTTGTGTGTACACACTCTGTGTATCCATTCTCTTGTGTGCACACACCCTGTGCCTGAGTTCTCTTGTGTGTACAACCCTGTATATCCATTCCCTTATGCATACACTCCGTGTATCCATTCTCTTCTGTGCATACACTCTCTATCATCTATGTGTATACACTCTGTGTATCCATCCTCCATGTGCGTACACTCCGTGTGTCCATTTTCTTGTGTGAACACAATCTGTGTATCCATTCTCTTGTGTGCACATACCCTGTGCATCTGTTCTCTTGTGTGTACAACCCTGTCTATCTATTCCGTTATGCATACACTCTGTGTACCCATTCTCTTCTGTGCATACACTGTGTGTATCTATCCTCTGTGTGCATAGACACTGTGTATCCGACCTCCGTGTGCGTATACTCTGTGTGTCCATTCTTTTGTGGGTACACACTCTGTGTATCCATTCTCTTGTATACACACAGCCTGTGCATCACTTTTCTTGTAGTACAACCCTGTATATCCATTCCCTTATGCATACACTCCGTGTATCCATTCTCTTCTGTGCATACACTCTGTGTATCTATCCTCTAAGTGCATACACTCTGTGTATCCATCCTCCATGTACATACACTCCGTGTATCCATTCTCTTATGTGCATACACTCTCTGTATCTATCCTCTATGTGCATACACTCTGTGTATCCATCCTCTAAGTTCATACACTCTGTGTATCCATCCTCCTATGTGTACACACTCTGTGTATCCTTTCTTTTATGCGTACACACTCTGTGTATTCATTCTCTTTTTTTAAACTTTTTTTACATTTATTTATTTTTGAGAGACACAGAGAGACACAGTGTGAACAGGGGAGGGACAGAGAGAGAAAGAGACACAGAATCTGAAGCAGGCTCCAGGCTCTGAGCTAGCAGTCAGCACAGAGCCCGAGTCAGGGCTCGAACCCACGAATTGTGAGATTATGACCTGAGCCGAAGTCGGACACTCAACCAACTGAGCCACCCAGTCGCCCCTGTGTATTCATTCTCTATGTGCACACACTCCATGTATCTATATTCTTGTGTGCACACACCCGTGTATCCATTCTTTTGTGTGTGCACACACCGTGTTTCCATTCTCTTATGTGTACACACTCCATGTAACCATCCTCTTGTGTGCACACACTCGAGTATCCATCCTCTTATGTGCTTACACTTCCTGATTCCATCCTCTATATGCATACAGTCCATGTATCCATCCTCCATGTGCATACACTCTGTGTGTGCATTCGTTCTCTTTTTTGAAAACTTTTTTTACATTTATTTATTTTTGAGAGACAGAGAGACAGAGTGTGAACAGGGGAGGGGCAGAGAGAGAAAGAGACACAGAATCTGAAGCAGGCTCCAGGCTCTGACCTAGCGGTCAGCACTCGGGCTTGAACCCACGAATTGTGAGATCATGACATGAGCCGAAGTCGGACACTCAACCAACTGAGCCACTCAGGCGCCCCTGTGTATTCATTCTCTATGTGCACACACTCCATGTATACATTCTGTTGTGTGCATACACTCGTGCCCCTGTGTATCCATCCTCTTATGCATACAATCCCTGTATCCATTTTCTCTTGTGCATGCAATCCTTGTATCTGTTCTCTTATGTGCATGCATTCCTATCCATTTTCCTTGTGCATATACTCCATGTATCCATTCTCTTGTGTGTATACACTCTGTGAATCCATTCTCTTCTGTGAATACACTCTGTGTATCTGTCCTCTATGTGCATACACACTGTGTATCATTCCTTCATGTGCATACATTCCCTGTGTCTATTCTCTTATGTGTACACACTCTGTGTATCCATTCTCTTGTGTGCACACACCCCGTCCATCAGTTCTCTTATGTGTACAACCCTGTATATCCATTCCCTTATGCATACACTCCCTATATCTATTCTCTTCTTGCATTCACTGTGTGTATCTATCCTCTATGTGCATACACACTGTGTATCCTACCTCCATGTGCATACTCTCTGTGTGTCCATTCTCTTATGTGCATACCCTCTGTGTATCTATCCTCTATGTGCATACACTCTCTGTGTCCATCCTCAATGTGCAAACACTCCTGTATCCATTCTCTTATGTGTATACAACCTCTGAATCTATCCTCTATGTGCACACACTGTGTATCCATCCTCCATGTGTGTACACTCTGTGTCCATTCTCTTGTGTGCACATACCCTGTGCATCAGTTCCTTTGTATGTACAACCCTTTATATCCATTCCCTGATGCAAACACTCCATGTATCCATTCTCTTCTGTGCATACACTCTGTCTATCTTCTATGTGTATACACACTGTATCCATCCTCCATGTGCATACACTCCGTGTGTGCATTATCTTGTGTGTACACATTCTATGTATCCATTCTCTTGAGTGCACACACCCCGTGCATCAGTCCTCTTCTGTGTACAACCCTGTGTATCCATTTCCTTATGCATACACTTCATGTATCAATTCTCTTATGTGCATACTTTCTGCATCTATCCTCTATGTGCATACACTCTGTGTATCCATCCTCCATGTGCATACACTCCGTGTGTGCATTATCTTGTGTGTACACACTCTGTGTATCCATTCTCTTGTATACACACACCCTGTGCATTACTTTTCTTGTATGTACAACCCTGTATATCCATTCCCTTATGCATACACTCTGTGTATCCATTCTCTTCTGTGCATACACTCTGTGTATCTATTCTCTATGTGCATACACTCTGTGTATCCATCCTCCATGTACGTACACTCCGTGTGTCCATTCTCTTGTGTGCACACACCCTGTGCATCAGTTCTCTTTTGTGTAAAACCCTGTATATCCATTCCCTTATGCATACACTCTGTGTATCCATTCTCTTCACTGCATACAGACCGTGGATCTATCCTCCATGTGCATTCACTCCGTGTGTCCATTCTCTTCTATGCATACACTCTGGTATCTATCCTCTATGTGCATACACTCTCTGTATGCATCCTCCATGTGCATACATTCCTTGTATCCATTCTCTCATGTGCCTACACTCCTTGTTTCTATTCTCTATGTGCATACACTGTGTGTATCCATCCTCCATGTGTATACACGTCATGTGTCCATTCTCTTGTGTGTGCACTCTGTGTATCCTTTATCTTGTGTGCACACACCCCGTGCATCAGTTTTCTTGTGTGTAAAACCCTGTGTATCCATTCCCTTGTGCATACACTCCATGTCTCCATTCTCTTCTGTGCATACACTCTGTGTTTTTATCCTCTATGTGTATATACACTGTATCCATCCTCCATGTGCATACATTCCGTGTGTCCATTCTCTTGTGTGTACACACTCTGTGTATCCATTCTCTTGTGTTCACACACCCGTGCATCAGTTCTCTTGTGTGTACAACCCTGTATATCCATTCCATTATGCATACATTCTATCCTTTATGTGCATACACTCTGTGTATCCATCCTGCATTTGGATACAGTCTGTGTCTCCATTCTCTTGTGTATACACTCTTTGTATCCATTCTCTTGTGTGCACACACCCCGGGCATCAGTTCTCTTGTGTGTACAACCCTGTACATTCCCTTATGCATACACTCCATGTCTCCATTCTCTTCTGTGCATACACTCTGTGTTTTTATTCTCTATGTCTATACACTCTGTGTATCGATCCTCCACGTACGTACACTCCGTGTGTCCACTCTGTTGTGTGTACACACTCTGGGTATCCATTCTCTTGTGTACACACACCCTGTGCATCACTTTTCTTGTATGTGTAACCCTTTATTTCCATTCCCTTATGCGTACGCTCCGTGTATCTATAATCTTCTTTGCATATGCCTGAGTATCTGTCTTTTATGTGCATACACTCTGTGTATCCATCCTCCATGTGCATACACTCTGTGAGTCCATTCTCTTATTTGTACACATTCTGTGTATCCATTCACTTCTGTGCACACACCCCGTGCATCAGATCTCTTCTGTGTACAGTCCTTTATATCCATTCCCTTATGCATACACTCCATGTCTCCATTCTCTTCTGTGCATACACTCTGTGTTTCTATCCTCTATGTGTATACACACTGTATCCATCCTCCATGTGCATACACTCCATGGGTGCATTATCTTGTGTGTACACACTCTGTCTATCCATTCTCTTGAGTGCACACAACCCGTGCATCTCTCCTCTTATGTGTACAACCCTGTATATCCATTCCCTTATGCAGACACTTCGTGAATCCATTCTCTTTTGTGCGAACACTCTCTATATCTATCCTCTATGTGCATACACACTGTGTATCCTTCCTCCATGTGCGTACACTCTGTGTCTCCATTCTCATATGTGTACACTCTATGTATCCACTCTCTTGTGTGCACACACCCTGTGCATCAGTTCTCTTGTATGTATAACTGTGTATATCCATTCCCTATGCATACACTCCGTGTATCCATTCTCTTCTGTGCATACACTCTGTGTATCTATTCTCTATGTCTGTACACTCTGTGTATCCATCCTCCATGTACATACAATTCTTGTGTCCATTCTCTTGTTTGTAAACCCTCTGTGTATCCATACTCTTGTGTGCACCCACCCAGCGCATCAGTTTTCTTGTCTGTACAACCCTGTATATCCATTCCCTTATGCATTCACTCCGTGTATCCATTCTATTATATGCATCCACTCTGTGTACTTACTCTTTATGTGCAACCATGCTGTGTATCCATCCTACATGTATGTACCCTCCGTGTGTCCATTCTCTTGTGTGTAAACACTCTGTGTATCCATTCTCTTGTGTGCACACACCCCGTGCATCAGTTCTCTTGTGTGTACAGCCCTGTATATCATTTCCCTTCTGAATACACTGTGTGTCCATTCTCTTCTGTGCATACACTCTGTGTATCTATCCTATATGTGTATGAACACTGTATCCATCCTCCATGTGCATACACTCCGGGTGTGCATTATCTTGTGTGTACACAATCTGTGTATCCATTCTCTTCAGTGCACACACCCCGTGCATCACTCTTCTTCTGTGTACCACCCTGTATATCCATTACCTTATGCATACATTCCGTGAATCCATTTTCTTATGTCCATACACTCTCTGTATCTATCCTCTATGTGCATACAATTGGTGTATCCATCCTCCATGTGCGTACACTCTGTGTCTCCATTCTCTTGTGTGTACACTCTACATATCCATTCTCTTGTGTGCACACGCACCGTGCATCCGTTCTCTTGTGTGTACAAACCTAAATATTCATTCCCTTATGCATACACTCCGTGTATCCATTCTCTTCTGTGCATACACTGTTTGTACCTATCTTCTATGTGCATACACTTTCTGTATCCATCGTTCATGTGCGTACTCTCTGTGTCTCCATTAACTTGTTTGTAGACTCTGTGTAACCATTTTCTTGTGTGCAGAAACCCCGTGCATCAGTCCTCTTGTGTGTACAACCCAGTATATCCATTCCCTGATGCATACACTCCGTGTATCTGTTCTCTTCTGTGCATACACTCTGTGTATCTATCCTTTATGTGCATACACTCTCTGTATCCCTCCTCCATGTACATACACTACTTGTTTCCATTCTCTTATGTGCATATACTGTCTGTATCTATCTGGTATATGCATACACTCTGTGTATCCATCCTCCATGTGTGTACACTTCATGTGTCCATTCACTTATGAGTACACACTCTGTGTATCTGTTCTCTTGTGTGCACACACCCCGTGCATCAGTTTTCTTGTGTGTGCAAACCTGTATATCCATTCCCTTATGCATACACTCCATGTCTCCATTCTCTCCTGTGCATACACTCTGTGTTTCTATCCTCTATGTGTTTACATAGTGTATCCATCCTCCATGTGCATACACTCCGTGTGTGCATTATCTTGTGTGTACACACTCTGTGTATCCATTCCCTTGGGTACACACACCGCGTGCATCAGTCCTCTTCTGTGTACCACCCTGTGTATCCATTCCCTTATGCATACACTTCATGTATCCCTTCTCTTATGTGCATACACTCTGTGTATCTTTTCTCTATGTGGATACACACTGTGTATCCATTCTCCATTTGCATACACTACGTGTTTCCGTTCTCCTGTGTGTACACACTCTGTGTATCCATTCTCTTGCGTGCACACACCCGTGCATCATTTCTCTTGTGTGTAAATCTATTCCCTTATTCATACACTCCGTGTATCCATTCTCTTATATGCATACACTCTATGTCTTTTCTCTATGTGCATATACTCTGTGTATCCATGCTCCATGTACGTACACTCTGTGTGTCTATTGTCTTCTGTGTAAACACTTTGTGTATCCATTGTCTTGTGTACACACACCCTGTGCATCAGTTCTCTTCTGTGTACAACCCTGTATATCCATTCCCTTATGCGTACACTCCATGTATCCATTATCTTATGTGCATACACTCTGTGTATCTATCCACTGTCTGCATACACAATGTGTATCCATCCTCCATACGCATTCAGTCGTGTGTCCAATCTCTTATGTGCATACCCTCTGCGTATCTATCCTCTATGTGCATGCATTCTGTACATCCAACCTCCATGTGCGTACACTACGTGTGTCCATTCTCTTGTGTGTACACTCTGTGTATCCATTCTGTGTTCACACAACCGTGCATCAGTTCTCTTGTGTGTACAACCCTGAATATCCATTCCATTATGCATACGCTCCGTATATCCATTGTCTTATGTGCATACACTCTGTCTATCCTTTATGTGCATACACTCTGTGTATCCATCCTGCATTTGTGTACAGTCTTTGTCTCCATTCTCTTGTGTGTACACTCTTTGTATCCATTCTCTTGTGTGCACACACCCCGGGCATCAGTTCTCTTGTGTGTACAACCCTGTATATCCATTCCCTTATGCATACACTCCATGTCTCCATTCTCTTCTGTGCATACACTCTGTGTTTCTATCCTCTATGTGTATACACACTGTATCCATCCTCCATGTGCATACACTCCATGGGTGCATTATCTTGTGTGTACACACTCTGTCTATCCATTCTCTTGAGTGCATACAACCCGTGCATCTCTCCTCTTATGTGTACAACCCTGTATATCCATTCCCTTATGCAGACACTTCGTGAATCCATTCTCTTTTGTGCGAACACTCTCTATATCTATCCTCTATGTGCATACACACTGTGTATCCTTCCTCCATGTGCGTACACTCTGTGTCTCCATTTCCATATGTGTACACTCTATGTATCCACTCTCTTGTGTGCACACACCCTGTGCATCAGTTCTCTTGTATGTATAACTGTGTATATCCATTCCCTTATGCATACACTCCGTGTATCCATTCTCTTCTGTGCATACACTCTGTGTATCTATTCTCTTATGTCCGTACACTCTGTGTATCCATCCTCCATGTATGTACAATTCTTGTGTCCATTCTCTTGTTTGTAAACACTCTGTGTATCCATATTCTTGTGTGCACCCACCCAGTGTATCAGTTCTCTTGTCTGTACAACCCTGTATATCCATTCCGTTATGGATACACTCCGTGAATCCATTCTCTTCTGTGCGCTCTGTGTATCTCTTCTCTGTGTGCATACACAATGTGAATCCATCCTCTATGTGTATACTCTCCATGTGTCCATTCTCCTGTGTGTACACACTCTGTGTATCCATTCTCTTGTGTGCACACACCCGTGCATCAATTCTCTTGTGTATAAATCTCTGTATATCCATTCCCTTGTGGATACACTCCGTGTATCCATTCTCTTATGTGCATACACTCTGTGTATCTTTTCTCTATGTGCATACACTGTGTGTATGCATCCTCCATGTACGTACACTCTGTGTGTCGATTCTCTTGTGTGAACACACTCTGTGTATCCATTCTCTTGAGCCACACACCCCGTGCATCAGTTCTCTTGTCTGTACAACCCTGTATATCCTTTCCCTTATGCATACACACCATGTATCCATTCTCTTCTGTGCAAACACTCTGTGTTTCTATCCTCTATGTGTATACACACTGTATCCATTCTCCATGTGTATACACACCGTGTGTGAATTATCTTGTTTGTACACACTCTGTGTTACCATTCTCTTTTCTGCACACACCCGTGCATCATTTCTCTTGTGTGTAAAACCCTGTATATCCATTCCCTTATGCATACATTCCGTGCATCCATTCTCTACTGTGCATACACTCTGTGTATCTCTCCTCTATGTGCATACACACTGTTTATCCGAGTTCTGTGTGCGTACACTCCGTGTGTCTGTTCTCTCGTGTGTACACACTCTGTGTATCCATTCTCTTGTATACACACACCCTGTGCATCACTTTTCTTGTATGTGCAACCCTGTATATCTATTCCCTTATGCATACAAACCGTGTATGTATAATCTGTGCATACACTCTGTGTATCTATCCTCTATGTGCATACACACTGGGTTTCCATCCTCCATTTGCATTCACTCCGTGTGTCCATTCTCTTCTGTGCATACACTCTGTGTATCTATCCTCTATATGCATGCACTCTCTGTATCCATCCTCCATGTGCATACACTCATTGTATCCATTCTCTTATGTGCATACACTCCTTGTTTCTATCCTCTATGTGCATACACTCTCTGTATCTATCCTTTATGTGCATACACTCTGTGTATCCATCCTCCAAGTGTGTATACTTCGTGTGTCCATTCTCTTGCGAGTACACTGTGTATGCATTCTCTTGCGTGCACACACCCTGTGCATAGATCTCTTGTGTGTACAACCCTGTATATCCATTCCCTTATTCATAAACTCCATGTCTCCATTCTCTTCTGTGCATACACTGTGTTCCTATCCTCTATGTGTATACACACTGTGTCCATCCTCCATGTGCATACACTCTGTGTGTCCCTTCTCTTGTGTGTACACTCTGTGTATCCATTCTCTTGTGTGCACACACCCTGTGCATGAGTTTTGTTTTGTGTTAAACCCTATATATCCATTCCCTTATGCATAAACTCCGTGTATCCATCCTCTTCTGTGCATACGCTCTGTGTATCTGTCCTCTATGTCCATACACTCTGTGTATTCATCCTCCAAGTACGTACACTCCGTATGTCCATTCTCTTGTTTGTACACACTCTCGGTATCCATTCTCTTGACTGCACACTCCCCGTGCATCAGTCCTCTTCTGGTACTACCCTGAATATCCATTCCCTTATGCATACACTTCGGGTATCCATTCTCTTCTGTGCACTCTGTGTATCTCTTCTCTATGTGCATACACAGTGTATCCTTCCTCCATGTGTGTACACTCTGTGTCGCCTTTCTCTTGTGTATACACACTCTGTGTATCCATTCTCTTGTGTGCACACACCCTATGCATCAGTTCTCTTCTGTGTACAACCCTGTATCTCCATTTCCGTTTGCATAAACTCCGTGTATCCATTCTCTTCTCTGCATTCCCTCTGTGTATCTAAGCTCTATGTGCATACACACAGTTTATCCATCCTCCATATGCATGCACTCTGTGTGTCCATTCTTCAGTGTGTACGCATTCTGTGTATCCATTCTCTTTTGTGCACACACCACGTGCATAAGTTTTCTTGTGTGTACTGCCCTGTATATCCATTCCCATATGCATAAACTTCGTGTATCCATTCTCTTAAATGCATACGCTCTGTGTATCTATTCTCTACGTGCAGACACTCTGTGTATCCATCCTACCTGTACGTACTCTCCGTGTGTCCATCCTCTTGTGTGTAAACATTCTGTGTATCCATTGTCTTGTGTGCACACTCCGTGCATCAGTTCTCTTGTGTGTACAGCCCTGTGTATCCATTCCCTTCTGCATACACTCCGTGTATCCATTCTCTTCTGTGCATACACTCTGTGTATCAATCCTCTATGTGTATACACACTGTATCCATCCTCTATGTGCATACACTCCGTGTGTGCAGTATCTTGTGTGTACCCACTCTGTCTATCCATTCTCTTGAGTGCACACCCCCCGTGCATCAGTCCTCTTATGTGTACAACCCTGTATATCCATTCCCGTATGCAGACACTTCGTGAATCCATTCTCTTATGTGCGTACGCTCTCTGTATCTATCCTCTATGTGCATACACTCTGTGTTTCCATCCTCCGTTTGCGTACACTCTGTCGCCATTGTCTTGTGTGTACACTCTATGTATCCATTCTCTTGTTTGCACACACCCTGTGCATCAGTTCTCTTGAATGTACAACTGTGTATATCCATTCCGTTATGCATACACTCTGTGTATCCATTCTCTTCTGTGCATACACTCTGTGTATCTATTTTCTATATCCGTACACTCTGTGTATCCATCCTCCATGTATATACAATTCTTGTGTCCATTCTCTTGTTTGTAAACACTCTGTGTATCCATATTCATGTGTGCACCCACCCTGTGCATCAGTTCTCTTGTCTGTATAACCCTTTATATCCATTCCCTTATGCATACACTCCGTGTATCCATTCTCTTCTGTGCATACACCATGTGTATCTATCATCTATATGCATACACTCTGTATCCGTCCTCCGTGTGTGTACATTCTGTGTGTCCATTCTCTTGTGTGTACACACTCTCCGTATCCATTCTCTTGTGTGCACACACGCCCTGCACTAGTTCTCTTGTGTGTACAACCCTGTATATCCATTCCCTTATGCATACACTCCGTGTGTCCATTCTCTCCTGTGCATTCACTGGGTGTATCTATCCTCTATTTGCATACACACTGTGTATCCGACCTCCGTGTGCGCACACTCAGTGTGTCCATTCTCTTGTGTGTACACACTCTGTATATCCATTGTCTTGTATACACACACCCTCTGAATCACATTTCTTGTATGCACAGCCCTATATATACGTTCCCTTTAGCATACACTCCGTGTATCCATTCTCTTATGTACATACACTTTGTGTATCTATCCTCTATGTGCATACACACTGTGTATCCTAACTCCATGTCCATATCCTCCTTGTGTCCATTCTCTTATGTG
>CM053563.1:1359938-1438827 GCA_028646485.1 Cryptoprocta ferox | reverse complement strand
ATACACACTGTATTCATCCTCCATGTGATACACTCTGTGTGCCCATTCTCCTGTTTGTACACACTCTGTGTATCCATTCTCTTGTGTGCACACACCCGTGCATCATTTCTCTTGTGTGTAAAACCCTGTATATCCATTGCCTTATGCATACACTCCGTGTATACTTTCTCATATGTGCATACACTTTTTGTATCTTTCCTCTATGTGCATACACACGGAGTATCCATCCTCCTTGTATGTACACTCTGTGTGTCCATTCTCTTCTCTGTAAACATTCTGTGTATCCATTCTCTTGTGTGCATACACCCCGTTCATCAGTTCTCTTGTGTGTACAAATCTGTATATCCATTCCCTAATGCATACACTCCGTTTATCCTTTCTCTTCTGTCCATACACTCTGCGTATCTACCCTCTATTTGCATACATTCTGTGTATCCCTCCTCCCTGTGTGTACACTCCCTGTGTCCATTCTCTTGTGTGTACACACTCTGTGTATCCATTCTCTTGTGTGCTCACACCCCGCGCATCAGTTCTGTTGTGTGTACAGCCCTGTATATCCATTCCCTTATGCATACACTCCGTGTATCCATTCTCTTCTGTGCATACACTCTGTGTATGTATCCTCTATGTGCATACGCACTGGGTATCCATCCTCCATGTGCATTCACTCCGTGTGTCCGTTCTCTTGTGTGTACACACTCTGGGTATCCATTTTCTTGAGTGCACACTCCCCGTGCATCAGTCCTCTTGTGTACATCCCTGAATATCCATTCCATTATGCATACACTCGTGTATCCATTCTCTTCTGTGCACTCTGTGTATCTCTTCTCTATGTGCATACACTGTGTATCCATCCTCCATGTGTGTGCACTCTGTGTTGCCTTTCTCTTGTGTGTACACACTCTGTGTATCCATTCTCTTGTGTGCACACACCCCGTGCATCAGTTCTCTTCTGTGTACAACCCTGTATATCCATTACCGTTTGCATACACTCCGTGTATCCATTCTCTTCTGTGCATACCCTCTGTGTATCTAATCTCCATGTGCATACACACTGTTTATCCATCCTTCATATGCATGCACTCCGTGTGTCCATTCTCCTGTGTGTACACACTATGTGTATCCATTCTCTTTTGTGTACACACCACGTGCATCAGTTTTCTTGTGTGTACAGCCCTGTATATCCATTCCCGTATGCATAAACTCCGTGTATCCATTCTCTTATATGCATACACTCTGTGTATCTATTCTCTATGTGCAAGCACTCTGTGTATCCATCCTCCCTGTGCTTACACTCCGTGTGTCCATTCTTTTGTGTGTACACACTCTGTGTATCCATTCTCTAGTGTGCACTCACCCCCTGCATCAGTTCTTTTGTGTCCAACCCTGTATATCCATTCCCTTATGCATACACTCCGTGTATCCATTCTCTTATGTGCCTACACTCTGTGTATCTATCCTCTATGTGCAGACACTCTATGTATCCATCCTACATGTACGTATCCTCCGTGTGTCCATTCTCGTGTATAAACACTCTGTGTATCCATTCTCTTGTGTTCACACACCCAGTACATCAGTTCTCTTGTGTGTACAACCCTGTGTATCCATTCCCACATGCATACACTCCGTGTATCTATTCTCTTCCGTGCATTGTGTGTATCTGTTCTCTCTGTGCATACACACTGTGTATCCGACCTCCATGTGTGTACACTCTCTGTGTCCATTCTCTTGTGTGTATACACTCTGTGTATCCATTCTCTTGTATACACACACACCCTGTGCCTCACTTTTCTCAGTATGCACCACTGTATATATCCATTCCCTTATGCATACACTCTGTGTCTCCATTCTCTTCTGTGCATACACTCTGTGTATCCATTCTCTTCTGTGCACACACCCTGTGCATCGGTTCTCTTGTGTGTACAACACAGTATATCCATTCCCTTCTGCATACACTCTCTGTATCCATTCTCTTCTGTCTATATACTCTGTGTATCTATTCTCTATGTGAATACACACTGTGTATACATCCTGCATTTGCATACACTATGTGTATCCATTCTCCTGTGTGACACACTCTGTGTATCCATTCTCTCGTTGCACACAACCGTGCATATTTTCTCTTTTGTGTAAAACCCTGTAAATCCATTCCCTTATGCATACATTCCGTGTATCTCTTCTCTTATATGCATACACTCTCTGTATCTTTTCTCTATGTCCATACACTCTGTGTATCCATCCTCCATGTACGTACACTCCGTGTGTCTATTCTTTTCTCTGTAAACAGTCTGTGTATCCATTCTCTTGTGTGCACACACCCCATGAATCGGTTCCCTTGTGTGTACAACTCTGTATATCCATTCCCTTGTGCATACACTCCGTGTATCCATTCCCTTCTGTGCATACACTCTGTGTATCTATCTTCTATGTCCATACACACTGTGTATCCGAACTCCATGTGCATAGACTCCATGTATCCATTCTCTTGTGCGGACGTACACTGTGTATCCATTCTCTTGTATACACACACCCTGTGCATCACTTTTCTTGTATGTACAACACTGTATATCCATTCCCTTATGCATACACTCCGTGTGTCCATTCTCTTCTGTGTATACCCTCTGTGTATCTAACTTCTATGTGCATACACTCTGTATATCCATCTTCCCTGTACGTACACTTCGTGTTTCCATTCTCTTTTGTGTAAACATTCTGTGTATACTTTCTCTTGTGTGCACACACCCCGTGCATCAGTTCTCTTGTGTGTAAAACCCTGTATATCCATTCCCTTATGCATACACTCCGTGTATCCATTCTCTTCTGTGCATGCACTCTGTGTATCTGTCCTCTATGTCCATACACTCTGTGTATCCATCCTCCATGTATGTACACTCCGTGTGTCCTTTCTCTTGTGGGTGCACACTCTGGGTATCCATTCTCTTGTATACACACACCCTGTGTGTCACCTTTCTTGTATGTACCACCCTGTATATCCATTCCCTTATGCATACACTCTGTGTATCTATAATCTGTGATACACTCTGTGTATCTATCCTCTATGTGCATACAAACTTTGTATCCATTCTCCATGTGCATTCACTGCATGTTTCCATTCTCTTATGTGCATACTCTGTGTATCTATTCTCTATGTGCATACACTCTCTGTATCCATCCTCCATATGCATATATTCCTTGTTTCCATTCTCTTATGTGCATACACTCTCTGTATCTATCCTCTTTGTGCATACACACTGTGTATCCATCCTCCATGTGCATTCACTCCGTGTGTCCATTCTCTTATGTGCATACTCTCTGTGTATCTATCCTCTATGTGCATACACTCTCTGTATCCATCCTCCATGTGCATACACTCCTTGTTTCCATTCCCTTATGTGCATACACTCTGTGTATCCATCCTCCATGTGTGTACACTTCGTGTGTCCATTTTTTTGTGAGTACACACTCTGTGTATCCATTCTCTTGTGTGCACACACCCCATGCATCAGTTCTCTTGTGTGTACAAACCTTTATATCCATTCCCTTATGCATACACTCCAATGTCTCCATTCTCTTCTGTGCATACACTCTGTGTTTCTATCCTCTGTGTATATACAGACTGTATCCATCCTCCATGTGCATACATCTGTGTGTGCATTAATTTGTGTGTACACACTCTGTGTATCCCTTCTCTTGAGTGCACACAACCCGTGCATCAGTCCTCTTCTGTGTACAACCCTGTATATCCATTCCCTTATGCATACTATTCGTGAATCCATTCTCTTATGTGCATACACTCTCTGTATCTATCCTCTATGTATATACACTGTGTGTATCCATCCTCCATGTGCGTACACTCTGTGTCTCCATTCTCTTGTGTGTACGCTCTGTGTATCTATTCTCATGTGTGCACACAACCTGTGCATCATTTCTCTTCTGTGTACAACCCTGTATATCTCTTCCCTATGCATACACTCCGCGTGTCCGTTCTCTTCTGTGCATACACTATATGTATCTATCCTCTGTGTGTATACACACTATTTATCCATCTTCCATGTGCTTTCACAGCGTGTGTCCATTTTCTTATGTAAACACACTTTCTGTCCATTCTCTTGTGTGCACACACCCCATGCATCAGTTCTCTTGTGTGTAAAACCCTGTATATACATTCCCTGATGCATACACTCCGTGTATCCATTCTCTTCTATGCATACACTCCATGTATCTATCCTCTATGTCCATACACTCTTTGTATCCATCCTCCATGTATGTACACTCCGTGTGTCCATTCTCTAGTGTGTACACACTCTGGGTATCCATTGTCTTGTGTACACACACCCGGTGCATCACTTTTCTTCTATGTACAACACTGTATATCCATTCCCTTTTGCATACACTCCATGTATGTATAATCTTCTGTGCATATACCCTTTGTATCTATCTTCTATGGGCATACACTCTGTGTATCCATGCTCTGTGTGTGAACACTCCATGTGTCCATTCTCTTGTTTGTACACACTTTGTGAATCCATTCTCTTGTAGACACACACCCTGTGCATCACTCTTCTTGTATGTACATCCCTGTTTATCCATTCCCTTATGCATACACTCCGTGTATCTATAATCTTCTGTGCATACATTCTGTGTATCTATCTTCTATGTGCATACACTCTGTGTATCCTTGGTCCGTGTGTATACACTCCGTGTGTCCATTCTCCGTACACACTCTGAGTATCCATTCTCTTGTATACACACACCCTGTGCTTCACTTTTCTTGTATGTAAACCCTGTATATCCATTCCCTTATGCATACACTCCGTGTATCTGTAATCTTCTGTGCATACACTCTGTGTATCTATTCTCTATGTGCATACACACTTGTATCCAACCTCATGTGCATTCACTCTGTGTGTCCATTCTCTTATGTGCATAGTCTCTGAGTATCTATCCTCTGTGTGCATACACTCTCTGTATCCATCCTCCATGTGCATACACTCCATGTTTCCGTTCTCTTATGTGCATACACTCTGTGTATCCATCCTCCATGTGTGTACACTTCGTGTGTCCATCCTCTTGTGAGTACACACTCTGTGTATCCATTCTCTTCTGTGCACACACCCCATGCATCAGATCTCTTCTGTGTACAGTCCTTTATATCCATTCCCTTATGCATACACTCTGTGTATCCATTCTCTTCTATGCATACATCTGTATATCTATCCTCTATGTCCATACACTCTGTGTATCTATCCTCCATGTACGAACACTCCGTGTGTCCATTCTCTTGTGCGTACACACTCTGGGTATCCATTCTCTTGTGTACACACACCCTGTGCATCACTTTTGTTGTATGTACAACCCTGTATTTCCATTCCCTTTTGCATACACTCCGTGTATCTATAATCTTCTGTGCATATCCCTGAGTGTCTGTCTTTTATGTGCATACACTCTGTGTATCCATGTTCTGTGTGCATACACTCCGTGGGTCAATTCTCTTGTTTCTACACACTCTCTGTGTATCTATTCCCTTGAATACACACCCTGTGCATCACTTTTCTAGTATGTACAACCCTGTATATCCATTCCTTTATGCATACACTCCGTGTATCCATTCTCTTCTGTGCATACACTCTGTGTATCTATCCTCTGTGTGCATACACACTGTGTATCCATCCTCCATGTGCATTCACTCCATGTGCTTTTCTGTGCATACTCTCTGGTATCTATCCTCTATGTGCATACAGTCTCTTTATGCATCCTCCATGTGCATACGCTCCTTGGATCCATTCTCTCATGTGCCTACACTCCTTGTGTCTATCCTCTATGTGCATACACTCTATGTATCCGTCCTCCATGTGTGTACACTCCGTGTGTCCATTCTCATGAGCACATACTCTGTGTATCCATTCTCTTGAGTGCACACACCAGGTGCATCAGTCCTCTTCTCTGTACATCCCTGTATATCCATTCCCATATGCATACAGTCCATGTATCCATTCTCTTCTGTGCACTCTGTGTATCTCTTCTCTATGTGCATACGAATGCATATCCATCCTCCATGTGCGTACACTCTGTGTCTCCATTCTCTTATGTCTACACTCTGTGTATCCATTCTCTTCTGTGCACACACCCCGTGCATCAGTTCTCTTGTGTGTACCACCCTGTAAATCCATTCCCTTATGCATAAACTCCGTGTATCCATTCTCTTCTGTGCATACACTGTTTATCTAATCTCTATGTGCATGTACACTGTGTTTCAGACCTCCGTGTGCGTACACTCCATGTGTCCATTTTCTTGTGTGTACAAGTCTGTGTATCCATTCTCTTGTACACACACACCCTGTGCATCTCTTTTCCTGTAGGTACAACTGTGTATATACATTCCCTTATGCATACACTTCGGGTATCCATTATCTTCTATGCATACACTGTGTGTATCTATTCTCTATTTGCATACGCACTGTGTATCCATCCTCCACTTGTATACACTCCCTGTGTCCATTTTCCCGTGTGTTCACACTCTGTGTATCCATTCTCTTGTATGCACACACCCCGTGCATCAGTTCTCTTGTGTGTAAAACCCTATATATCCATTCCCTTATGCATACACTCCGTGTAGCCATTCTCTTATATACATCCACTCTGTGTGTCTCTCCTCTGTGTTCATACACTCTGTGTATCCATCCTCCATGTACGTACACTCCGTGTGTCCATCGTCTTGTGTGTAAACACTCTGTGTATCCATTCTCTTGTGTGCACACCCCCGTGCATCAGTTCTCTTTGTGTAAAACCCTGTATATCCATTTCCTTATGCATACACTTGTGTATCCATTTTCTTGTGTGCTACACTCTGTGTGTGTATCCTCTATGTGCATACACTCTGTATAAACATTCTCTGTGTGCGTACAGAGTGTCCACCCTGTTGTGTGTACACACTCTGTGTATTCATTCTCTTGTGTGCATACACTCTGTTATCTATCTTCTTTGTGCATACACTCTGTGGATCCATCGTCCATGTGCGTAAAATCCGTGTGTCGATTCTCTTGTGTGACACACTCTGTGTATCCATTCTCTTGTGTGCACATACCCCGTGCATCAGTTCTCTTGTCTGTACAACCCACTTTATCCATTGCCTTATGCATACACTCCGTGTGTCCCTTCTCTTCTGTGCATACCCTGTGTGTAACTATTCTCTGTGTGCATACGCACTGTGTATCCGACCTCCGTGTATGTACACTCCGCGTGTTCATTCTCTTGTGTGTACACACTCTGTGTATCCTTTCTCTTGTATACACACACCCTGTGCATCACTTTTCTTGTATGTACAACCCTGTATTTCCATTCCCTTATGCATACACTCCGTGTATCTAAATCTTCTGTGCATACACCCTGTGTATCTATCTTGTATGTGCAAACACTCTGTGTATCCATGCTCCGTGTGCGAACACTCCGTGTGTCCATTCTCTTGTTTGTACGCACTCTGTGTATCCATTGTGTTGTATACACAGACCCTGTGCATCACTCTTTTTGTATGTATGACCCTGTGTATCCATTCTCTTATGCATACACTCCGTGTACCTATAATCATCTGAGCATACACCCTGTGTATCTGTCTTCTATGTGCATACACTCTCTGTATCCACCCTCCATGTGCATACACTCCTTGTTTCCATTCTCTTATGTGCATACACTCTGTGTATCCATCCTCCATGTGTGTACACTTCGTGTGTCCATTCTCGTGAGTACACACCCTGTGTATCCATTCTCTTCTGTGCACACACCCCGTGCATCAGATCTCTTCTGTGTACAGTCCTTTATATCCATTCCCTTATGCATACACTCCATGTCTCCATTCTCTTCTGTGCATACACTCTGTGTGTCTATCCTCTATGTCCATACACTCTGTGTATCCATCCTCCATGTACGTACACTCCGTGTGTCCATTCTCTTGTGTGTACACTCTGTGTATCCATTGACTTCTGTGCGCACACCCCGTGCATCAGTTTTCTTGTGTGTACCACCCTTTATATATATTCCCTTAAGCATACACACCATGTCTCCATTCTCTTCTGTGCATACACTCTGTGTTTCTATCCTTTATGTGTATACACACTGTATCCATCCTCCATGTGCATACACGCCGTGTGTGCATTAATATGTGTGTACACACTCTGTGTATCCCGTCTCTTGAGTGCACACAACCCGTGCATCAGTCCTCTTTTGTGAACAACCCTGTATATCCATTCCCATATGCATACACTTCGTGAATCCATTCTCTTATGTGCATAAACTCTTTGTATCTATTCTCTGTGTGTATACACTCTGTGTATGCATCCTCCATGTGCGTACACTGTGTGTCTTCATTCTCTTGTGTGTAAACTCTGTGTATCCATTTTCTTGTGTGCACACACCCTGTGCATCATTTCTCTTGTGAGTACAACCCTATATATCCATTCCCTTATACATACACTCCGTGTATCTCTTCTGTGCATAACTCTGTGTATCTATCCTCTGTGTGCATACACACTTTGTATCGTTCTCCATGTGCATTCACTCCGTGTGTCCATTTTCTTATGTAAACACACACTCTGTATCCATTCTCATGTGTGCACACACCCCGTGCATCAGTTCTCTTGTGTGTATAACCCTGTATATCCATTCCTGTATGGATACATTTCGTAAATCCATTCTCTCATGTGCATGCACTCTCTGTATCTATCCTCTATGTGCATACACTCTGTGTATCCATTCTCCATGTGCGTACGCTCCGTGTCTCCTTTCACATCTGTGTAGACTCTGTGTATCCATTCTCTTGTGTGCTCACACCCTGTGCATCTGTTCTCTTGTGTGTACCACCCAGTATATTCATTTCCTTATGCATACACTCCGTGTATCTATAATATTCTGTGCATACACTCTGTGTATCTATCCTCTATGTGCATACACACTTGTATCCAAACTCATGTGCATTCACTCTGTGTGTCCATTTTCTTATGTGCATACTCTGTGTGTATCCACCCTCCATGTGTGTACACTTCGTGTGTCCATTCTCTCGTGAGTACACACTCTGTGTTTCCGTTCACTTCTGTGCACACACCCCGTGCATCAGTTCTCTTGTGTGTAAAACCCTGTTTATCCATTCCCTTATGCAAACACTCCATGTATCCATTCTCTTCTATGCAGACACTCTGTGTATCTATCCTCTATGTCCTTATACTCTTTGTATCCATCGTCCATGTACGTACACTCCGTGTGTCCATTCCCTTGTGTGTACACACTCTGGGTATCCATTCTCTTGTGTACACACACCCTGTGCATCACTTTTCTTGTATGTACAACCCTGTATTTCCATTCCTTGTATGTACAACCCTGTATTTCCATTCCCTTATATAGCACTCCGTGTATTTATAATCTTCTATGCGTATCCCTGTGTATCTGTCTTTTATGTGCATACACTCTGTGTATCCATGTTCCGAGTGTGTACACTCCGTGGGTCCATTCTCTTGTTTGTACATACTCTGTTTATCCATTCACTTGAATACACACACCCTGTGCATTTTTTTTCTTGTATGTACAACCCTGTGTGTCCATTCCCTTATGCATACACTGCATGTATCCATCTCTTCTGTGCATATCCTGGTGTATCTCTCCTCTATTTGTATACACACTATGTATCCGACCTCCGTGTATGTACACTCCGTGTGTACGTTCTCTTGTGTGTACACACTCTGTGTATCCATTCTCATATACACACACCCTGTGCATCACTTTTCTTATATGTACATTGCTGTATTTCCATTCCATTAAACATACACTCTGTGTATCTAAATCTTCTGTGCATACACCCTGTGTATCTGTCTCATATGTGCATACACTCTGTGTATCCATGCTCCGTGTGCGTACACTCCGTGGGTCCATTCTCTTGTTTGTGCACACTCTGTGTATCCATTCTCTTGTATACACACACCCTGTGCATCACTCTTCTTGAATTTACAACTCTGTATATCCATTCTTTTATGTATACACTACGTGTATCTATAATCTTCTGTGCATACACCCTGTGTATCTATCTTATGTGCATACACCGTGTATCCATGGTCCGTGTGTGTTATTCCGTGTGTCCATTCTCTTGCTCGTACATACACTGTATATCCATTCTCATGTGTGCACACACCCCATGCATCAGATCTCTTCTGTGTACAGTCCTTTGTATCCATTCCCTTATGCATACACTCCATGTCTCCATTCTCTTCTGTGCATACACTCTGTGTGTCTATCCTCTATGTGTATACACACTGTATCCATTCTCCCTGTGCATACACTCCGTGTGTGCATTTATTTGTGTGTACACACTCTGTGTATCCGTTGTCTTGAGTGCACACAACCTGTGCATCAGACCTCTTTTGTGTACAACCCTGTATATCCATTCCAATATGCATACACTTCGTGAATCCATTCTCTTATGTGCATACACTCTCTGTATCTCTCCTCCCTGTGTATACACTCTGTGTATCCATCCTCCATGTGCGTACACTCTGTGTCTCCATTCTCTTGTTTGTACACTCTGTGTATCCATTCTCTTGTGTGCACACACACCATGCATCATTTCTCTTGTGTGTACAACCCTGTATATCCATTCCCATATGCATAAACTCCGTGTGTCCATTCTCTTCTGTGCATACCCTCTGGTATCTATCCTGTATTTGCATACACTCTCTGTATGCATCCTCCATGTGCATACACTCCTTGTATCCCTTCTCTCATGTGCCTACATTCCTTGTTTCTATCCTGTATGTGCATACACTCTGTGTATCCGTCCTCCATGTGCGTGCACTCTGTGTCTCCATTCTCTTATGTGTACACTCTGTATTTCCATTCTCTTCTGTGCACACACCCCATGCATCAGTTCTCTTGTGTGTACAACCCTGTATATCCATTCCCGTATGCTTAAACTCCGTGTATCCATTCTCTTCTGTGCATACACTCTGTGTATCTAATCTCTATGTGCATACACACTGTATATCCATCCTCCATGTGCATACCCTCCGTGTGTCCATTCTCCTGTGTGTACACACTATGTGTATCCATTCTCTTGTGTGCACTCCCCCCCTGCATCAGTTCTTGGTGTCCAAACCTATATATCCATT
Organism: Cryptoprocta ferox; assembly: GCA_028646485.1. Taxonomy (NCBI): domain Eukaryota; kingdom Metazoa; phylum Chordata; class Mammalia; order Carnivora; family Eupleridae; genus Cryptoprocta; species Cryptoprocta ferox. The sequence continues at coordinate 1,427,683 of CM053563.1, read as the reverse complement.
CTCTTATGCATACACGCCGTGTATCTATTCTCTCATATGCATACACTCTGTGTATGTATTCTCTATGTGCAAACACTCTGTGTATCCATCCTACATGTACATACACTCTGTGTGTCCATTTTCTTGTGGGTAAACACTTTTTGTATCCATTTTCTTGTGTGCACACACCCTGTGCATCAGTTCTCTTGTGTGTACAGCCCTGTATATCCATTGCCTTCTGAATACACTCTGTGTATCCATTATCTTCTCTGCATACACTTTGTGTATCCGTCCTCTATGTGTATATACACACTGTATCCATCCTCCATGTGCATACACTCCGTGTGTGCATTATCTTGTGTGTACACACTCTGTGTATCCATTCTCTTGAGTGCACACACCCCGTGCATCAGTCCTCTTCTGTGCACAACGCTGTATATCCATTCCCTTATGCACACACTCTGTGTATCCATCCTACATGTACATACACTCCGTGTGTCCATTTTCTTGTGGGTAAACACTTTTTGTATCCATTTTCTTGTGTGCACACACGCTGTGCATCCGTTCTCTTGTGTGTACAGCCCTGTATATCCATTGCCTTCTGAATACACTCTGTGTATCCATTATCTTCTCTGCATACACTTTGTGTATCCATCCTCTATGTGTATATACACACTGTATCCATCCTCCATGTGCATACACTCCGTGTGTGCATTATCTTGTGTGTACACACTCTGTGTATCCATTCTCTTGAGTGCACACACCCCGTGCATCAGTCCTCTTCTGTGTACAACGCTGTATATCCATTCCCTTATGCACACACTTCATGTATCGAATATCTTTTGTGCATACACTCTGTGTATCTATCCTCCATGTGCATACACTCTGTGTATCCTTCCTCTATGTACGTACATTCCGTTTGTCCATTCTCTTGTGTGTAAACACTGTGTACCCATTGTCTTGTGTGCACACACTGCGTGCATTAGTTCTCTTGTGTGTACAACCCTGTATATCCATTCCCTTATGCATACACTCCGTGTATCCATTCTCTTCTGTGCATGCATTTTGTGTATATATCCTCTATGTGCATACACTCAGTATAAACATCCTCCATGTGCGTTCACTCCGAGTGTCCATTCTCTTGAGTGTACACTCTGTGTATCCATTCTCTTCTGTGCGTATGCTCTGCGTATCTATCTTCTATCTGCATACACTCTGTGTGTCCATCCTCCGTGTGCGTACACTCCCTGTGTCCATTCTCTTGAGTGTACACACTGTGTGTATCCATTCTCTTGTGTGCACACACCTCGTGCATCACTTCTCTTCTGTGTACAACGCTGTATATCCATTCCCTTATGCATACACTCCATGTATCTGTTCTCCTCTGTGCATTCACTGGGTGTATCTATCCTCTATGTGCATATACACTGTGTATCTGACCTCCATGTGCGTACACTCCATGTGTCCATTTCTTGTGTGTACACACTCTGTGTGTCCATTCTCTTGTATACACACACCCTGTGCATCACTTTACTTGTGTGTACAACTGTGTATATCCATTCCCTTATGCATGCACTCCGTGTATCCATTCTCTTTTGTGCATACACTGTGTATCTATCCTCTGTGTGCATACACAGTGTATCCATCCTCCATTTGCATACACTCCGTCTATCCATTTTCTTGTGTAAACACACTCTCTGTATCCATTCTCTTGTGTGCTCACACCCCATGCATCAGTTCTCTTGTGAGTACAACCCTGTATATCCATTCCCTTATGCATACACTCCGTGTATCCATTCTCTTCTGTGCGTACACCCTCTGTATCTATCCTCTATGTGCATACACTCTCTGTATCCATCCTCCATGTGCATACACTCCTTGTATCCATTGTCTTATGTGCATACACTCTCTGCATCTCTCCTCTATGTGAATACAGTCTGTGTGTCCATCCTCCATGTGTGTACACTTCGTGTGTCCATTCTCTTGAGTACACACACCCCGTGCATCAGTTCTCTTGTCTGTACAACCCTGTATATTCATTACCTTATGCATAAACTCCGTGTATCCATTCTCTTCTGTACATACACTCTGTGTTTCTATCCTCTGTGTGTATACACACTGTATGCATGCTCCATGTGCATAAACTACATCTGTGCATTATCTTGTGTGTACACACTCTGTGTATCAAATCTCATGAGTGCACACGCTCCGTGCCTCAGTCCTCTTCATTGTACAAACCTGTATATCCATTCCCTTATGCATACATTCGGTGTATCCATTCTCTTCTCTGCATACACTCTGTGTATCTCTTCTTTATGTGCATACACACTGTGTATCCATCCTCCATTTGCATACACTCCATGTGTCCATTCTCTTGTCTGTCCACATTCTCTGTATCCATTTTCTTGTGTGCAGACACCCGTGCATCAGTCCTCTTGTGTGTAAAACCCTGTATATCGATTCCTTTATAACTACATTCCGTGTATCAATTCTCTTGTATGCATACAATTTTGTATCTATTCTCCATGTGCATACACTCCTTGTATCCACTGTTTATGTGCATACACTCTCTGTATATCTCCTCTATGTGAATACAGTCTGTGCATCCATCCTCAGTGTGTGTACACTTCGTGTGTCCATTCTCTTGAGTGCACATGCCTCGTGCATCAGTTCTCTTATCTGTACAACCCTGTATATCCATTCCCTTGTGCATACAGTCCGTGTAACCATTCTCTTCAGTGCATACACTCTGTGTATATATCTTCTGTGTGCATACACTATGTGTATCCATCCTCCGTGGCGTACACTCCGTGTGTCATTGTCTTGTGTGAACACACTCTGTGTATCCATTCTCTTCTGTGCACTCACCCTGTGCATCAGTTTCTTGTGTGTAAATCCCTGTATATTCCTTCCCTTATGCATACACTCTGTGTATCCATTCTCTTATATGCATTCACTTTGTGTATATATCCTCTATGTGCATACACTCTGTGTATCCATCCTCCATGTACGTACACTCCGTGTGTCCATTCTCTTGTTTGTAAACACTCTGTGTATCCATTTTCTTGTGTGCACACACCCCTGGCATCAGTTCTCTTGTGTGTACAAACCTGTATATCCTTTCTGTTTTGCATATACTCGATGTATCCATTCTCTTATATGCATACATTCTGTGTATCTACCCTCCATGTGTATACACTCTGTATATCCATCCTATATGTACGTACATTCCGTGAGTCCATTCTCTTGTGTCTAAACACTCTGTGTATCCATTGTCTTGTGTGCGCACACCCCGTGCATCAATTCTCTTGTGTGTACAAACCTGTATATCCATTCCCTTAGGCATACACTCCGTGTATCCATTCTCTTCTGTGCATACACTCTGTGTGTCTATCCTTTATGTGCATACACTTGGTATAGACATCCTCCGAGTGCATATACTCTGAGTGTCCATGCTCTTGTGTGTACACACTCTATGTATCCATTCTCTTGTGTGCATACACTCTGTGTATCTATCTTCTATGTGCATAAACTATGTGTATCCGTCCTCCATGTGCATACACTCCTTGTGTCCATTCTCTTGTGTGAACACACTCTGTGTATCCATTCTCTTCTGTGCACTCACCCCGTGCATCAGTTCTCTTCTGTGTACAACCCTGTGTATCCATTCCGTTATGCATACACTCCGTCTATCCATTTTCTTATATGCATACACTCTGTGTATCTATCCTCCATGTGCATACACTCTGTGTATCCTTCCTCTATGTACGTACATTCCGTTTGTCCATTCTCTTGTGTGTAAACACTGTGTACCCATTGTCTTGTGTGCACACACTGCGTGCATTAGTTCTCTTGTGTGTACAACCCTGTATATCCATTCCCTTATGCATACACTCCGTGTATCCATTCTCTTCTGTGCATGCACTCTGTATATATCCTCTATGTGCATACACTCAGTATAAACATCCTCTGTGTGCGTTCACTCCGAGTCTCCATTCTCTTGAGTGTACATACTCTGTGTGTCCATTCTCTTCTGTGTGTACACTCTGCGTATCTTATCTTCTATCTGCATACACTCTGTGTGTCCATCCTCCGTGTGTGTACACTCCGTGTGTCCATTCTCTTGTGTATAAACACTCTTTGTATCCATTCTCTTGTGTGCACACACCCGTGTATCAGTTCTCTTGTATATACAACACTGTATATCTATTCCATTATGCATACACTCCGTGTATCCATTCTCTTCTGTGCATACACTCTGTGTATCTAAACTCTGTGTGCATACACGCTTTGTGTCCATCTTCCATGTGCATTCACTCTGTGTATCCATTCTCTTATGTACATACCCTCTGTGTATCTATCCTCTATGTGCATACACTCTCTATATCCATCCTCCATGTGCATACACTCCTTGTTTCCATTCTCTTATGTGCATACACTCTCTGTATCTATCAGCTGTGCATACATTCTGTGTATTCATCCTCCATGTTCATACAGTCCGTTTGTGCATTCTCTTATTTGTAAACACTCTGTGTATCCATTCTCTTGTGTGCACACACCCCATGCATCAGTTCTCTTGTGTGTACAACCCTGTATATCCATTCCGTTATGCATACACTCCGTGTATCTATTCTCTTCTGTGCATACACTCTGTGTGTCTAGCCTTTATGTGTATGCATACTGTATCCATCCTCCATGTGCATACACTCCGTGTGTGCATTATCTTGTGTGTACACACTCTGAGTATCCATTCTCTTGTGTGCACACACCCCGTGCGTCAGTTTTCCTCTGTGTAAAACCCTGTGTATCCATTCCCTTATGCATACATACCGTGTAACCATTCTCATATGTGCCTACACTCCTTGTATCGATCCTCTATGTGCATACACTCTGTGTATACATCCTGCATGTTGGTACACTCTGTGTCTCCATTCTCTTTTGTGTACACTCTCTGTATCCATTCTCTTCTGTGCACACACCCCTGGCATCAGCTCTCTTGTGTGTACAACCGTGTATATCCATTCCCTTATGCATACATACCGTGTATCCATTCTCTTCTGTGCATACAGTCTTTATATCTATCCTCTATGTGCATACACACTGTGTATCAATCCTCCATTTGTATACACTCCGTGAGGCCATTCTCTTGTGTGAACTCACTCTGTATGTCCATTCTCTTGTGTGCACACACCCCGTGCATCAGTTCTCTTGTGTGTACAACCCTGTATATCCATTCCCTTATGCATACACTCTGTGTGTCCATTCTCTTCTGTGCAAACACTGTGTGTATCTATCTTCTATGTGCATACACACTGTGTATCTGACCTCTGTGTGTGTACACTCCGTGTGTCCTTTCCCTTGTGTGAACACACCCTGTGCATCACTTTTCTTGTATGTACAACCCTGTATTTCCATTTCCTTATGCATAAACTCCGTGTGTCTGTTCTCTTCTGTGCAAACCCTGTGTGTATGTATCCTCTATGTGCATACAGACTGGTTATCTGATCTCCGTGTGTGTACACTCCGTGTGTCCATTCTCTTGTATGTACACTCTGTGTATGCATTCTGTTGTATACACACATCCTATGCATCAATTTTCTTGCATGTACAACCCTGTGTATCCATTTCCTTATGGATTCACTTCATGTATCCATTCTCTTATGTGCATAACTCTGTGTATCTATCCTCTATGTGAAAACACACTGTGTATCCATCCTCTATGTGCATACACATCCTCCATGTGTCCAATTTCTTGTGTGAACACACTCTGTATCCATTCTCTTGTGTGCACACACCCTGTACATCTGTTCTCTTGTGTGTACAACCCTGTATATCCATTCCCCGTGTATCCATTCTCTTCCATGCCTACACTCTGTGTATCTATCCTCTATGTCTATACACTCTGTGTATCCATCCTCCAATATGTACACTCCGTGTGTCCATTCTCTTGTGTGTACACAATCTGGGTATCCATTCTCTTGTATACACAACCCTGTGCATCACTTTTCTTGTAAGTACAACCCTGTATATCCACTCCCTTATTATACACTCTGTGTGTCCATTCTCTTCTGTGGATACACTCTGTGTATCTAGCCTCTATTTACATACACACAGAGTATCCTACCTCCATGTTCATAACCTCCATGTGTCCATTCTCTTGTGTGCATACTCTCTGTGTATCTATCATCTATGTGCATACACTCTCTATCCATCCTCCATGTGCATACACTCCTTGTATCCATTCTCTTATGTGCATACACTCCGTGTAGCTATCCTCTATGTGCATTCACTCTGTATCCATCCTCCATGTGCGTACACTCCGTGTGTCCATTCTCTTGTGTGTACACACTCTGTCCATTCTCTTGTATGCACACTCCTCGTGCATCAGTTTTCTTGTGTGTACAACCCTGTATATCCATTCCCTTATGCATACACTCCGTGTATCCATTCTCTTATGTGCATACACTCTGTGTATCTATCCTCTATGTGCATATAATCTGTGTATCCGTCCTCTATGCTCATACACTCTGTGTCCATCCTCCTATGTGTACACACTCTGTGTATTCATTCTTTTTTTTTAAATTTTTTACGTTTATTTATTTCTGAGAGATAGAGAGAGACAGAGTGTGAACAGAAGAGGGGCAGAGAGAGAAAGAGTCACAGAATCTGAAGCAGGCTCCAGGCTCTGTGCTAGCAGTCAGCACAGAGCCCGAGGCAGGGCTCGAACCCACGAATTGGGAGATCATGACCTGAGCCAAAGTCGGACACTCAACCAACTGAGCCGCCCAGGTGCCCCTGTGTATTCATTCTCTATGTGCACACACTCCATGTATCCATCCTTACATGTGTGCTTACACTCATGCACCTCTGTATCCATCCTCTTATGCATACTTCCTGTATCCATTTTCTCTTGTGCATACATTCCTTGTATCCATTCTCTTATGTGCGTACGTACACTACGTTTATCCATTCTCTTATGTGCACACACTCCGTGTATCCATTCTTTTCTTGGTGAGACTTTAGATTCCACAGCCCACTCCACATTTTCACTCTGACAAGCAACACTGAGGAAGTGTTGGCACACAACACGTATTTGTCAGATCATCACTGTTGCAGTGTCCATTCTGGCATTTGTCTCCTTGCGCACAGATGGAGAGTTTCTCCAGGGTGTTTGTCCAGGAATGGAATTAGGGGCCACTAGAGAATTCATCGTTTCAACCCATCTGTATGTTTCTAAATCGCTTTCCAGACGGAGAGTTTGTTTTCTATGTCTCCCATTAAAAGGAAGCCCCAAGAGGGCAGAGACTTTTTCTGTTTCTGGTCTCCATCATGTCCCCTGGAGCCTTTGGAGTGTCTAGTAGAGAGTAAATACTCAATCCAGTTTGTAGATACATAATGAATATGTAAATGATGAACAAGTGAATTATTTTTGCACGAAATTGGGTTTCTGGCACGTGTGTGAGTTTTTATCCTTTTTCATGCAGCAGGCTCTCATGACATTAAGTATTTTTTAAAATAGCATCTGTTTTTAAATAGTTGATTCTGGACATCCTTGGGGTATGTTTCATGAACTCGTTTTTAGTTTCTTGCATTCATAGACAATGTTATCGTAATGCACACATAGGTGAGTGGCTGTGTGTGTGTTCAGATGGGCGGGAGTAGATCCCCAAAAGTGAAATTATTGGACTTAAAGGTTTGTGCATATTAAACTTTTATAATCATTGCCAAAATATTTTCTAGAAAGGATGAAGCAACCTCTTCTCCCACAGCCAGCTGTGAAGATGTCCATTTTTCCCCTCTGGTCAATCTTGGGTGTGATCAATTCTTTCATGTTTGTCTGCCTGCTGGGGCAGGGGAGGGACAAAATGACATCTCCTTTTGGTTTCAAAGTGTGGGTTTTGGAACACAGACAGGTGTTATTTGACATTGGATCAGGAGGAGATCCAGGCTTTGTGGAGCCTGGGGCTTTACAATTTGGGGGACCCTCTTTGAGAGAAAGAATACAAAATGACAAATATGAAAACTCAGTACAGATTTGAAATTTTATTTGGAATGAGTACAGAAATCACAACAAATCACTCACAATACCATGAAATTGTTCAGATACTATAAAGGATCACAAAGTCAAAAAATGACATAAAATGTTTTATTAATTAACCTCTAATACTTTTCTCCCATGTGGGTTTTGTTTTGTTTTGTATTGTTTTAGCTGTGTAAGCATCCATTAGTATGAAAATAATTTTGTAACATAATTTTTCTTAGAATAGGAAGGTAATGTAGCCTTTGGTCTAGGATGGTTATACAAAATGCAAACACTGTATGATTCCACTTCCATGAGGTGCCTAATGTAGTCAGATTCCGAGACAGAAAGTGGAATGTGCTTCCCCTGGGGCGGAGGCAAAGGGGCATGGGGAGTGACTGTTTAATGGGTACAGAGTGTTAGTGCAAGATGAGAAGGTTCTGGACATTCTGGAGTGGACTTACTACTGCCTTGTACACTAAAAAATGGTTAAGATGGTAAATTTTTTACATCGGCCATGGGGTCAACGACCTCAGAGCCTGTGGAGGCAGCTCCTTATCTGCTGAGATTGAGGAAATGAGCAGCATCTGGTACATTCCTGCAGCTTTATCAGTGTTTGCGAAGAGAGCTGGTCACATTTCACAACAGGTGCGCTGTCGCACACTGACCAGGAATGTTGGTCACGGTGGGTTAACCAGTGGTCGCTTAGAATTGGTTTTACTTGATTGAGTTACATTCTCAAACAGATGGCTTTCAAGACCCAGAAAAGTCCCCCTTCCCAAAAATCTCTCATGGATTTTCACATTAAGACAAACCAAGTAAATCCCCATCTGATCAGTTGCCACCATGCTCATGCAGAATCCTAGGGCTTCAGTTACATTTGGCATTTGGCTTAGAGGGTGTGATTTGCCACTTTTGTGAACATTTCCCACCATTATTTTAATTCATTCTTTATCTACAATCGTGTTTAAATAAGGCACTTATGTTTCCCCACTTTGACTCTCCCCAAAGAGTGCATGATGAATATAATAATAACTCCCATGAAATTTTTGTTAGCTGGAGAATAAATATTCCCTCTCATCCGATCTAGCACATCTTTATTTGAACAATGCATCATCTGGGTAAACACAGCTCGCTGCGCTCCATGCACAATCTTCATCATCTGTGTATATTTACCCAGTTTGAAAACCTATTTGATGCAAGTATTGCTGTTCCGGTTGAAACCTTTTACAAACAACACTGATGTGAAAACTTTCACGAAAGTTCAAAAAGCCCAGCCTGGATCCCATGATAGATAGTGTATTGTCGCAAATACCGCCAAGCTCACATTTTGGGGGAGAAACAAACAAACGCCAGCTTTTCAATCACATTGACTCAAATATTGTTCATTGTGTCAGATCACAGTGAAAGCTCACAGTCCTCATTAAAAGCAGCAATGAAACGAAGCTAGTGCGTGCCTCCCCGCACATTTTTTTTGGTGACCTGCAAATTATGGTGTTCTATTTGCTATTGTTCCCATTTTTCTTTCTGCTTTTAATTTCCTCTTTGGAAGAGTCCTGGTTCTTGTGCTGAGAAAAAAAACATGCCTCATACAGTGATTTTCACAACCTACATCTCTTTGGCTGTCATGATTCTGCTTCCTTCTCATTACAATTTTTGTCTAACAGTGTTTTTCGTTATTTTGCAGCCCCCTCCCAGCCTTCTTTCTTTCGCACTGAAATTTGGCTTCCAAGAACAGACTCCCTGTTTTGGCACATTTCAAATCTGATGTGGTTGATAAAGAAACATCTACAAATTTGATCTGGAATTAAATCATATACAGGCGCAGCTGCAGTGCTTTTTAAAATTGCTGGTATGCTGTACTGGGTGGTGCAGAACAGCTGTGTGATCAGATAGCCATCCCGCTGTCGCAGCTGATGAGTCGACGGGTTGATGACTGTGTCCGGGAACCCTGTCACCCAGGCGTCTCCTCCAGGGATCTTCTCGACACCGGAGGGAACGTTATGTGACACTTGGGCTGATGCCCAGACCTACGGCTACACATCTTCACGACCAGTCTTAATGTGCCGTCTGTCTGCCGGGCGTGACCTGAGTAACCCGGCGATTCTGCTAAAGTCTACACCCCACTTTTCCAGGCTGTTCCCGTCATAAACACTGCCCGAACTTGTTGACGGAGAAAACTTTGTGTCTTGACCAGGCATTGGTGACAAGGGGTCCTCCACTTACAGATTTTATACTTCTCGTGTTTAGAACAATTTTCCACACCCCGCTTCTGCTTTGTACATTTCAAACCTTATTTCTTCCTCCCGGTTCTCATAATTCTGGTGCCCTGCACCGCAAGACGTGTTCGTAGCACGCTAAGGATCTTGGTACAGTCATGCTGGGCCCGCGTGGTATAGTACTCCTGGGGCAGTGGCACCCGGGGTGGTTACCAGAACCTATATAGCTATCGTTCTGTACGCATATGCATTAGTAAACGTGACGCTGGGAATATAACTAGACGTAGTTACATGGATAATAACCTTATCTATAGCCATATATATATATATATGTATGTATGTATGCACAACTGATAATAACTAATAACACAGAAATGGGGCTGCCAGATAAAATTGGAACTTCAGATAAACAGTGAGCACCTTTTTTTCTCCAGTATAGATATGTACTATACTATGTGTCCCAAATATTGCACAGGACATAGTCATGCTAAAGTTTTTCATGGTTTATCTGAAATCCAAATTTAACCGGGTATCCTGTATTTCTACTTGCTAAATCTTGCAACCCTATACACGCATATTTTCCACAAAATCTTCCCCCCCCCTCAGGTTGCTTAAGCCAGGTCCCAAAAATGCCTGTGACCACATCAATGCTGTCCAATATAAGGTTGTGTGTTTTTTTTTAATGTTTATTTACTTATTTTGAGTGGGGGGAGGGGCAGAGAGATAGGGAGAGAGAGAATCCCAAGCCAGTTCCGCACTGTCAGTGCAGAGCCTGATGTGGGGTTTGATCTCACAAACTGTGAGATCATGACTTGAGCCAAAATCAAGAGCCAGACCCTTAACTGACTGAGCCACCCAGGCACCCCAGTTGTTTTTTTTTTTTTTTAAGGAAGGAGATACCAAAGTAAAAACGGAAGGTGATTTCAACCAATTGGATTTAAGATAGTTCACTTTTGCAAACATTACTGAAATACCTTGCTAGACTTTTGGAAAGGACAAGAGAGAAAGCTTAAAGTTTTACCTTCGCTGGGAATCTTTAAGTGAAAACAGACATTTTGAGTCTTTTTTTTTTTTTCTATTTTGGTGTTTGTAGTGGGTTGAATAATGCCTCCCCCAAATTGCCATCCCCCCAGAACCTCAGAATGTGACCTTATTTGGAAGTAGGGCCTCTGCAGACGTCATTGAGTACTTGTCTTGAGATGAAAGAATCCTAGGTTTAGGCGCCTCCTCAGCGAGGTTTGGACCCACGGAGACACAGAGGACCTGATGTGAAGGCGGGGCAGAGATTGGTGAGGTACATCTGCCCGAAAGCCACGCCAGGAGCCACCCGCAGTCAGAGAGGCTGCAAGGACCCTCCCCTTGATTTCAGACTGGCCTCCAGAGAGTGAGAGCATCAACCTCTGTTATTTTAAGGAACCCAGTTTGTGTTAATTTATCACAGCAGCCCTAGAAAACTAATACAGTGTGCAACTCTTCTTAGTAATCCATGAGAGGAATAGACATAACTAGTGACTAGCGATGGGGACTGGACTGCCATGTGTGTAGGAGACAGTTTTACCCAGTCATTGAAATATTTCCCGTGGTAGGCATGTCAGTGTCCTGGGGCCGCTGTCACAAAGCACCACAGCCTGGGGACTTTAACGACAGAAATTCATTTCGCTGGGTACTGGGGGTTGCAAGTCTGAGATCAGGGTGTCTGCGGGGTGGGGGCCTCCTCAGGGAAGGGTCTGTTCCAGGTCTCCCCCCACCCCCTCAGCTCGTGGACAACAGCCTTTCCTTGCACGGGTCATGCTCTACCTTCACTACCTGTGTGTGTCCAGACTTGCAGCCACGCTAATGACCTCATTTTACCTTGATTACCTCTGTAAACCCCTGGCTCCAAGTCAAGTCACATTCTGAGGTCCTGGAGGTTAGGACTTTGAATTGGGGGGGTGGGGGGACGGGTAATGCAATTCAACCCATAACAGCGGGGTTTTCAATTTTATGTTATCAAATTGAATGCAGATTTTTCTTTTTCTTTTTTTAATGTTTATTTGTTTTTGAGAGAGAGAGACAGAGCGTGAGCAGGGGAAGTGCAGAGAGAGAGAGAGAGAGAGAGGGAGACACAGATTCGGAAGCAGGCTCTGGGCTCTGAGCTGTCAGCACAGAGCCTAATGCAGGGCTTGAACTCACAAACTGTGAGATCATGACCTGAGCCAGAGTCAGATGCTTACCTGAGCCACCCAGGCGCCCCAACATTTTAAATTTTCATGTAACGTGTTAACCTATTCACTGATAATGCCTGTTTGACCAAGCCTAGTAATACTTTAAAATCAACAGTGAGAATTCTGCTTTTATTATACTCTTAAATGTATAAGCATGCAAACATATATATTCAGAGTCCTCTGGTTTTTGTTGTGGTTTGGTTTTCACCCTGGCCCGGGTAGGCATTTCACCTCAAGGTAGATCTGCTGGTGGGAGACAGAGAATCCACCAGGCAGGTGGCCAGCGGCAGAGGTGGCTGGTCGAGGCAAGCTTGGTGGGAGGGCTGTACCCTCATGAGAATAATTTTACAGTTGCTTGTGATTTTCATCTGGCTCCAGAACCTCCCTGCTGCCACATTTTAAAATACAGGTTTTGTTATATTATTCATGTATGGGAAAGCCAATAAATTCTTCCCAGTTTCCCCAAGTGCAGAAGGCCAGCAGGAGAGGATAACATTTATTGAGCACTTCCTGTCTGCTGATCATTTTGCATTCCCTGATTAGTCCATGTAAGCCTCAATCCCCCCTAATGAGTGGGCTGCTCTAATGAGAAAGGTGTGACAGGAATGTCACCAACCCAGAGCCAGCACATAGTAGTTGCACAATTAGTGTGAGCCATATCGGCATTCTTCATAATTTTACCTCTTAATTAGCAGACTCCAGAGTTGGTACTACGACCTGCCTGTACCCTCTCCATGCTCAGCTCCGGTCTTTCTCTGGGGCTAGCTTCCGGCCAGCTAGCTTGCTCTTGAAACATGCTCCTGACTCAGGGCCTTTGCACCTGCTGCGTGCTTTCATGGCTGGCTTCCTTCTTTTGTCCATACCTCCTGCTGGTTCTGCCACCCTATGGATAGTCTCTGATTTCCTTGTCTAAAACATCAGCCCTCACGTCCCTCTCTTTTCCATGACCCCCAGTTTATTTTTCATTTTAGGACTCATCAGCCCGACATCATTTTATATTTTTGTTTGCAGCCCACCTCCTCAGCGGGAATGTTAAGTCCCAAGAGATCAAAGACTCCTCTTGGTGGTTTTAGCAAATTACCTGAGAGAGACTCTGTGGAAACTCACGTAACAGATAATGAATGAAATGAAACTTGTTGGGTGAAATAATGCCTCTCTAGGGCAGAAGTTCTGGCTATTTTGGTGGTCTTGGCAACTCCTGCCCCTGGCACCGAGTCTGGCACATACGAGGGGCTCAATCCGTTTTTATCGCATGAATAAATGCACAAATGTATGAATGATAGAAGAGATCATTCCTATCACCAGAGCTTGCAGGAGACCTGTGATTTCTCCTTTTTTTATTACTTATTTTTTAAAACTTTTTATCTAGATTCCAGTTAATTAACATACAGTGTCATTGCCAGTTTGCTTTCTTTTGCACAGACCCTGTCTGATGATGCAGTGTTTCGTGCGCGATGTGGGGCTGCGTGCGGGGCCTTTCCCCAGTCTTCCCCATCCCTCCCCACCCCCCAGCCAGGCTGTTTTGTTTTTCAGTTGTTTTTCTCTGCTCATCCAGGAGCGCCTCACTGCAGAGCCTCATTCAGGCTGTTGCCATGGAAACTATAGCCTGTGTGTGGGCAGGGGAGCCAGGCTGTGGAGATGGAGGAAGAGACGCAGCATCTGGAATTTTCCGTGCGCTCAAGGTGAATGCGTGTGCCTTCAAAACCACCTCAGGACCCTTTACACCTGGGCTGCCCCCACACATCCGTGGCTACTAAGCACGTGAAATGTGGCCAGTCCAAATCAAGACGGGCTGTCATTGCAAAATACGCGCTGGCTTTCCAGGAGTCGGTAGAAATGTATTTTTTTTAAATACCTCATTCAAATTCTGCAGATTGATTAATTTCACCCATTTCATTATTTTTGCTTTTTAAAAATAAAAGCGGTAAAAAAAATAACATAAAATAAATTGGTTACTAGAAAACGTAGTTACATATGTGGCCCCAAAACTTCTGTTTCTATTGGGCCGTGCTCTTCTCGGGTATCTGTGAGTGAATATCTGTGAGTGAACCAATGAATGAATGAATGACCTTTGGTCAAAACTCAGGTTATAACTCACACCATGTTCTACCCCACTTTCCTTCTCAATGTGTTTCTTAAATAGTTAATTAAATATCTTAGATGAAGGGACATAATTTTCAGTAGTGAATTAAATTAGGAATGAAGTACAAGTCATTAGCCCAGGCATTAAAACACCATTTATATATATATATATATTTTTTTAAGGAGCCATCCAGAGGGGCACCTGGGGGGCTCAGTCGGTTAAGCGTCTGACTTCGGCTCAGGTCATGATCTAGCAGTTCATGAGTTCAAGTCTGGTGTCAGGCTCTGTGCTGACAGCTCAGAGCCTGGAGCTGCTTCAGATTCTGTGTCTCCCTGTCCCTCTGCCCCTCCCCTGCTTGTGCTCAGTCTCTCTCTCTCTCAAAAATAAATAAACATTAAAAAAATATTTAAAAGGAGCCACCTTTTCTGGACTGTAAAGTGCTACGTCATCACTGCCATTGACACCCGTGGTGTGTCTTTTCTGCACGCCGGTTTCTAGCATCTTGCTCTTGTTCTCACCGCCACAGTGGCCCCTGTGGAGATGGGCAAACCTTCCTGATGTTCGTACTGACCAGGTTCCCAGAAACCACATTGCTGCGTCGAAGGGCACTCGTGTGCACTGGATGCCCTGATCTGTGGCTGATGTAGTTCCGCGGACGCCGTGCGCACCCAGATTCCCAGTGGCCTCATCCGAAGGGGTCTATCCCCTCCCCATCTTCCCGACCCTGGATGTCTTCGCTCTGCAACTTCATCAGAGCAAGGACACCTCATTTTGGTTCTGGTGTCCAGGTTTGGTTTGTTTTTTTTTTAAATTGTGGTCAGATACACATAACGTAAAAGGTCCTGTCTTCTCCATTTTCGAGTGCACAGTTCAGTGGCCTGAAGCACATTCACACCATGTGAAAGCCACCGCCACCCATCCCCGGGACTCTTTTCATCTTGCAAAACTCAGTAACCATTAAATGCTAAGGCCCTGTTCCCCCTTCCCCAGCCCCTGGCACCTGCCTCTCTGCTCTCTGTCTCTGTGATGTTGGCTACTCCAGATGTTTCATACGGATGGAGTCATAGAGCCTTTGTGTTCTTGCAGCCAGCTTATCTCACACCGCGTGATGTCTCCTTGTCTCATCCATCGTCAGAGTTTCATTCCTTCAAGTTTATTGATATATTTTGAGCGAAAGAGAGCGAGCAGGGGAGGGGCAGAGAGAAAGGGAGAGAGAATCCAGGGCAGGCCCTGTGCTGTCAGTGCAAAGCCTTTGTCGGGGGCTCACCTGGGGATCAAACCCACGAACCACAAGATCATGACCTGAGCCCAAACCAAGAGTTGGATACTCAACGGACTGAGCTACCCATGTGCTCCAGAACTTCGTTCCTTTTTAAGGCCAAATAATACTTTTTTGCATGTACAGACCACTGTTGGCTTATCCCTTCATCCATCAGTGGACACTTGGTCCGCTTCCTCTTCAGGCTGTTGTGAATTCGTATGGACTTCTAGTTTTGCGTCACAAGTAAGTTGGGGCACCTTTTCCCGTTTCTCAGAACATTTGCATTTTCTCTTCTGTGAACTGCCTGTTCCCATTCCTTTCCTACTTTCCCAATTCGATGTTCAGCTTTCCCATCTAGACCCATTAGCACTCTTTGGGTACTATCAATAGAACGCCTTTGTTTTTGTGTGACGTACTGATTTCACCCAGTAGGTTACTGCGGTAGGGGTTTTCGTATTCTCACATTTTTAGTGGTTATGTAATAAGGTTTAATGCTCTTTCATTCTGTGTTTGTGGATGTCTGGATTCTCTTGAATAAAGCATCTCCCATCCCATGATTGCAAAAATAGTCTCCTATATCGCGTTGGGCTTGGAAAAGAACTCTCTCTGTGCAGACACTGCCCTCCTCCCTGGGCCCAGAAACTCTAGTCCTCGTTAAGGCCCCAGACCTTCGTGTTACAGGAGGCCAGATCTGAATTCAGTTAAGAGACACATGTCTAATTGGAAACTTGTGGTCCTGGAAAAGAAGTAGTTTGGATGTTGCTTCCTGGCCCAATCATCAGATTATATTTTAGTTCAAGGACTCACCGTGGTTCATTAGCTCAGTGCTCGGCTGGAAACCAAACAATACATACATTTCCTCCCTAGCAGGAAGCGGTTGGATTTCTTGGAAACAACTCAACATTGACCTCTGTTCCGAAGACATGAGTTTCCAAATCATGAAAATATTTAACACTAGCTACCCTTTTCCCAGACTCTATATCCTTCTGTGTTCTTCTTTCTTAGCTTCTCTCTCACCCAGGCCTCTTCATTTTCTGATGGACTGAGTGCCTGTCTTAGGTCCTGGCCCCAAACTGGGGCTCGTGTGTACACGTGGCAGATTTTTATACACAATAGCCATCTGGCCCCAGATATGCTTGGTTAAACCACATTACACAATGTATTGAAGTCATGGCCATGTCAGTGAGAAGAATTCCACTTCTGTTCCTTCTTGTACATGCATGCACGCGCGTGCGTGCACACACACATAAACGAATGCACATATATTCAAAGAATATAAAGACAGCAAGTGAGAGTCAAAGCATCATGCAAATAAATCTCAGCGGCAGAGCCCAGAGGCAGCCCGCCCCAACTGGGGTGCCTCCTCTACCCCTCCCAAGTGCTGCCTTCATAGAAATTCTGGAGTCCAACAGCTTGCAGGTGACAGTCAGAAACAGGTCTTTGCCTACAGAACGAAAGGAATCCATTGAAGTGATTTAAGCAGGCGAGAGAGATGCAGTCATACTTTCCTTTGGAACCTGTTATGTTTCTGGGACAGCAAAGAGGCAGGAAATATTTACATTTATTATTAATAGAAATAAATACATAGGGGTGGCTCAGTCACTTCATTCAGCTCAGATCATGATCTCACGGTTCATGGGTTTGAGTCCCGCATCGGGCTCTGTGCTGACAGCTCAGAGCCTGGATGGAGCCTGCCTCAGATTCTGTGCCTCCCTCTCTCTCTGCCCCTTCCTCATGCATGCTCTATCTCTCTGTCTCTCGAAAATAAATTTTAAAATATATGGGCAATAATTGGTCAAACAGAATGAACACTGTTTATTAGGGCTCTGGACTTTAATGATCGAATTGTCTTTGATAACCAGCCAATCCAGTGAAAAACACTGTCATGTTTTGCTGCATTTTCCAGTCTTCTTTTCTGTGCCCACCTTCACATAAAGTTTTAGGTGAAATGGGTAGAATTCTTTGAAGTGTGACATCTTTTTTATGTAACACATAGCATTTGCACATGTTGTGAGATATACTTTAAAATATGACTTTATTATGAGTGAGAAAAAGAGCTGGACTATTTGTCCCCTTCCCTTTATATTATTTTATTATTGTAAGGACACTTAACATGAGATCTACCCTCTTAATTCATTTTTTATTTTTGCGAAAGAGAGAGAGCGTGAGCAGGGGAGAGGCAGAGAGAGAGGGAGACACAGAGTCTGAAGCAGGCTCCAGGCTCCTAGCAGTCAGCCCAGAGCCCGACACGGAGCTGGAACCCACAAACTCCGAGATCATGACCTGAGCCAAAGTCTGAAGCTCAACCTACCGAGCCACCCAGGCTCTCTCTCTAAATGCATTTTTAAAGGCACAGCTCAGTACTGTGGGCTACAGGCTTATTCCTGCGGCCTGACTGAAATGGGCTGTTTGCTTCTGATTAGAAAAATGCTGTGTGCTCATCCAGGTGGGAATATTTTATAGACCTAACTGCAATTTACGTATTTTAGAAATCCCCATGATTATACATGCTCCCAAAGCATTTGGGCTGGTTTCCATTGAGGATAAATTCCTAAATGTGGAATTGAGGAGTGGGTCAAGGAAATGAAATTCTGTACACATTGACAAATGAATGGCTCACCACCTCCCACAGGTGACGACTACAATCTGGTCTGTGTTTTTAAAGGAACATGGTGGCTGCTTGCTGGAGAAGGGTCTTGAGGGCTGAGAGTAGGAGCATCAAAGCCAAGGTGGAGACTGGTCCAGACAGCAGAGGTCTAGACCAGGGCGGTCACTGACCATGAGCAGTGACTCGTGGGAGAGGACAGAGCTTCAAGTGGGACGAGACCAAGGGGCAGCTGGGACAGCTTCTGTTCCTGAATCCCTTGGAGGGTTCACTCGAGTGACTGAGGGTCCAGGTGAGCCCTCCAGCCAGCATCCCACCTGGGGTGTCTCCTGATACATGAGCCAAACCTCTGGCCGGCATCCAGATATATCCAGTTAAACAGGAAAGAGAACCGCTTGCTCTGAATCAGCACAGCACCAATCAGATCTGGAGATTCCCGTTTCTAAACCGTACATACACCCTCTCTTAAACTTTTTGGTTATAAACATTTTGAACCCTGTTACAGCAAGGAGAGTCCAATGAACACCTACCTGTCTGCTCAACACGTTGTGTTGGCTGTATGTAATTTAGCCATAGGTGGATGTGTCTCAAAGTTCATCATTTGTTTAATTTTTTTAACATTTATTTTATTTCTGAGAGAGAGAGATTGAGCATGGGAGGGGCAGAGAGAGAGGGAGACAGAATCCCAAGCAGGCTCCAGGCTCTGAGCTGTCAGCACAGAGCCAAATGTAGGGCTTGAACCCACGAACTGTGAGATCGTGACCTGAGCCGAAGTCAGATGCTTAACCCCCTGAGCCCCCCAGGCGCCCCTCAAACTTCATCATTTTAAGCACAGACCTCAAGCCTCTCTTAATGCTGTCAGGTGCATCTCCAGAGACTAAGAACATCCTCCCATATCACCCCGATACCATTCTCTCACCCATGAAACTGAGCAGTGCCCTCGGTGAATGAACAAATGAAGGAAATACATTTAATAGTATTCTCCATGATTTAAGAGATGACATATCCGGATTCTGATTTCTACTTAAAGTTTTTATTTTGAGAGAATTATAGATCCACCTGCACTTTTATGATCCCCGTACCCTTACCCAGATTGGGCCTGGGGGGCTTCTTGCAAATTCTATCACAACCAGGATTCTGACATGGTTGTAACCCACCCTTCTTATTCAGATTCCCCCACTCTTACCTGTTCCCGTGTGTGTGTGTGTGTGTGTGTGTGTGTGTGTGTGTGTGTGTTTAGTTCTCTGCAGGTTTATCACACATGCAGGCTCATCTGGCTGCTAGCTCATGTGAGGTCCACATCACAGTTAACTTTTCTGCCTATGGGCGCCCGGTTGCTGCAGCGCCATTTGTTGCAAAAGCTACCTTTCCTCCACTGGATTGTTTTTGCACTCCTGTCAAAAATCAGTTGGGATCCAGACTGTGGAATATCATTCTGTGCTAAATAGCAGTGAGCTCTCAAGCCTTGAGAGACATTCTTGCCTCAGGAACCTCGAATGTGGATCACTAAGTGAGAGGAACCAGTCTGAAAAGGCTGCATATGGTACGGTTGCTACTCTGTGATGTTCTGGAAAATGTGAAACCATGCGGATGGACAGATGTCAGAAAGATCAGTGGTTGCCAGGAATTAGGGGCAGGATCAACAGGCAGAGCAGAAAGCATTATTAGAGCAATGAAACTACTCTGATCCTACAATGTGGATGTAAGTCATTACGTATTTGTCTAAGCCCAGAGAATGCTTAACAGCAAAAATGACCCTTCATGTAAACCATGGACTTTGGGTGATAATGATGTGTGGATTCATCAACTGTAACAGATATTCCCTCCGGTGGGGGCTGTTGATAATGGCGGAAGTCGTATATGTGGCAGGGCAGGGTGTACGTGGGAAACGTCTGGACCTCCTCAATTTTGCTGTGAACCTAAAATGCTCTAAAAACCAAAGACTATTAGTAAAGTCAATTGGGCATATTTGTGTAGGGGATGGTTTTTAATTTTTATTTTATTTTTCACTTCTTTAAAGTAGGCTCTGTGCCTAATGTCAGACTTAGACTCATGACCCCGAGATCAAGAATCACAGGCTCTACTGACAGAGCCAGCCAGACACCCCATTTTTTAAGGGTGTTTTTTTATGCATGTTTCTAAAGAACGTACACCTGAGTGTCTATCCCAGGTCTAGCTCAAGTAAGTACTTAATATCTACTTTCCTTGAGATGTTTTTCTATAATCTGTTACTTGAAAGTTGTGGTTCTCAAAGTGTGTTCCTTAGGCCAGCAACATTGATATCCCCCAGGAACTTGTTAGACATGCATGTTCTCTGGTCTTATCCCAGACCCAGTAATTCAGAAATTCTGGGAGTGCAGACATCACTTTCACCTCTCACAAGCCCCCCAGGGGTTCCGATGTCCGTCAAGTTTGGGGACCTCTGGTCCAGATGGGAGCCTTTCTCTACTGGGGTTCCTCGTGTGAAACCACATAACTAGGAAAATGGTGTAACTCATACTCATTACTTCACGATTCCAAGGATGTCGCAGTCCAAGGTGCAGAGGAGAAACGCCCGTTGATTATATATTGTGGGACCCAGTGTCTGAGAGAAGAAGAAGACAAAGGACAGTCACCCATGCATGGGTGTAGGTGTGGAGACCCATTTTAGAGAGAAGACTGGCTTTGCTGCTGACGGAGAGAGCGTTTTTGAGATTTGTGGAATTGCAAGTGCAGACACACACCTGGTATGGAATGTGGGTGGAATTGGGGAGGGAGGCCTGGGTTGGGGATCGAGATGAGAAGGGGATCTCTGGGAGGGGCGGGGCCAGGCAAAGGATGGCATTGTTCGGGCAGAGTAAGGAAGGAGAGGAGGCCGAGCGCTGTAGGTGAAGTTTCCTGGCACTCAACAAGGTCTTTCCCACCCGTCAGGAAGGTGTGATATAATCAGGGAAATATTGTTAACGCAGAGTCGCCGCACAGCGGGGTCCAGCAGTGCTCCCAAACACTCCTGTGCCCACGCAGCGTCTGGGAAATTGCGTGGGAACACGGATTCTGACTCACCAGGTATATTAGCCCACTCAGGCCGCCATCACAAAATCACAGAATGGGGGGCTTAAACAGCAGATAGTTGTTTCCTCCCAGCTCCAGAGGCCTGCAAATCCAAGCCGGCTTGGTGAGCCCTCTCTCCTGGAATTGCAGATTAGGGCCTCACGCTTAGGATCTTATTCAAACTTAATTACGTCCTTACAGGGCCCATTGCCAAAGATGGTCCCCATTGGGCATTAGGGCTTCAAACATGAATTTCAGAGAACACTACTCAGTTCCTTACAGTGGGTCTGGGGTCCTGCATTTCTACAGAGCCCCCCAGGGGGTGCCCATGCTGGTGGTCTATGGACCACAACTGAGCAGTAAGAATAAGACCAGTTCTTCTCAAAGTTTAAGCCTCACCTGGGAACCTGTTAGAAATACAGATTTCTGGGTGCCCTCCCTCCCCACCCCCCCCAAATGATATCCTAAGGACCAGGTGACCTTGATGCTGCCTCCAGGGTGCATCTCCCGCCCCTTCCCCACCCACTCCCCTGCCTCAGCCTTGATTTTCTCCTGTTGGGGGTGGGGAGGGCATTTGCAGCCAAAAAGAAGTTGAAAATGAGGATACGCAGAGACCCTGGTTCACAGGACATTGCTTCTCAAGACGGGAGTTGGGCATGAACCCCTGTTAGGAGGGGACAGAGGCTTCAGCCCACCCGGAAGCCCCCACCGTCTCCCTGCTGGGGAGACACAAGCTCTGCCCTGCTCTCCCCCCTCACCTGGGCTCAGGCTGCTGTCATGGAAACCTCAGCTGCGGGCCGCTAGGGGTGCCGAGAAAAGAGACTGGAATTTTCCAAGCCCTGCAAAGGCGAATACGTGCGGGTTCAGAAAAACAAAAACATCCTGGCACAGAGTTTTCTTTTGGAAGAAATGGATGAGTCTATCCCCACCCCCGCCATACATCTCTTTATCTGTCATAGAAGGTTCTCGCTGTAGGGCAGACATCCGCTAAGCATCAGATTCTAGGAAATGTGCTCATTAGGCTCCTTGTTATTTCAGAGAGCTTAGTGGATAAGGCAGGAATGTGAAGGGAAGAGAAAGCAGATGCTTGCAGACCATGGCAGGGCAATAAAGATTAAGCTGCAGTGTCCGCCTGCGGGCATTCACCACCAGAGTCAGGGGCGTGAAGTCAAGGCTCCGGCTCTCGACGTGCACCTATTGCCCGGAGCCCTGTCCCCATGGTGTACGCATGTCCGTTGGGGGGGCGTCTGTGCTGCCGGACAGCAGTCACTGTGTGCATGGGGCGTCAGGGTATTCATGCTCCCCGTGATGGACCTTAGAGCAGCTCCCCGCCCCGATCTCTAAATTCTCTATGTGCAGCACTCTGTCTCTGTGAGTCTCCTTCAGTGCTTGCGCACCACTGTTGCTTAACACATATTTGTCCAGTAAGAGAAGGTCGCAGGCCACATTCTTGTACCCTCGCCTTGCCCGTGGGGTGGAGAATTTCCCCTGGTCACATTTGTAGGGGTGGAACCAGAGGGAAAACACCTTTGGTTTCTAGGTAATGCTGAATCTCTGTGTCTCGGGAAGTATTTTGTTTGCTTGTTTGTTTGCTGCCAGCTGCATCAGCAGGGACCTGCCCTGTTTGTGTTCTCTGCAGTATCCCCGGGGCCTCGTGGTAGACCTGGCACAGAGTAGGTCCTCAGGTTGTATGTCTCAAATGTACACGAGTGAACAAACAGGTTAATTTTGCTTTAAATCAGCACCGAGGTGTATAGATCCTCAGTTCGCCTGTCTTCTTCTCTGAACACATTACCATGACTTCGCATGTTGTTCAGAAGGCAGGATCTGTCTCGGGAGGAAAGAGTTGGGTTCATCTGATTGGCTGCATGTGGCCTCACGATTGCCGGTTAATACCTCTGTGTTTGTGTTGAATACCCTCGTCGCCAACTTCCTGCTACTGTAGGTGAAGATGTGATGGCCACTGTGTAGGTCTCTGAATATCTGTGAATGTTCACAGACGGCAGACCGCCCACAACTGGACCTGCTATGTCAAAGCACACACCCCTTCGACTTTGGTACCTGTCACCAAACCCAGACTCATTCCTAACTTCATTTAAAATTTTTTAAAAAATGTTTACTTATTTATTTTGAGAGAGAGTGAGCTAGGGGAGGGACAGGGAAAGAGAGGGAGAAAGAGTGAATCCCAAGCAGGCTCTGCACTGTCAGCATGGAACCTGACGCTGGGCTCAAACCCATGAACTGTGAGACCATGACCTCGGCTAAAATCGAGTCAGACGCTCAACTGACTGAGTCACCCAGGCGCCACCATTTTTTTTAAGTATACCCCACACCCAACATGGGGCTTGAACCCACAACCCTGAGATCAAGAGCTGCGTGCCCCACCAACCGAGCCAGCCACGTGCCCCCTGACCTACCTAACTTCGACTTTGTCGACAATGATACCTCCTCCTTTTGGTTTCAAAGTCTGTCTTGGTGTTAAAGGTGTAGTGGAAAAACTTTTTTATGTCTGTCATACACACAGACATTCTCTTGTAAGGACTCAATTCACATCCTTTGCCTGCTCTTCTACCATGAAGTGCAACTTTCCCTTTGACTTGACTCTGTGTTGGCTTGACTGTCATTTCCATTTCTGCATATTTGACCCAGGGCAGCCATTGAAGGCTTGCCTGTGGTGGAGGATCCCCTCCCCTCTCCCCCTGGCACAGACATTTTGGAGTCTGATTAATATATCTATTATTCTGTGTTCATTGACTTTTCTGTCCTGTTTCGTAAATCCTTCTTCATCCTTTACCTTCAAAAGTTTTCTCAGGGCACCTGGCTGCTCAGTCGGTGAAGCGTGCAACTCTTAATCTTGAGGTTGTGAGTTTGAGCCTCATGCTGGGCATAGAGATGGCTTAGTAAAAGAACACAAGAAAATTTTTTAATGTTGTGTTTGGTTTCCCTGTCGTGCCTGTGAAATGGAGGCCCTGCCCCAAACACTGTTCTCCTACGCAGACAAAACTCTAGGACGGAGCTGTGTAGTCGAGCAGCCAGGAGTCACATGTGGTTGCTAAGCATTTCAAACGCGGTCAATATGAACTGCGATGTGCTGCACAGTGGGTTTCAAAGACGAAGTAAGAACAAAGGATGCAAAATATCCCACTAACAGTCTTTATGTTGATTACACTTGAACCACTAATACTGTTGACATGGTGAGTTAAATGGAATGTATTATTAAAGTTAATCCCACCTATTTCTTCTAAAGGCTAACAGAAAATTAAAATGAGGAGTAGCAGCGGCTAATAGAAACTTGAACTTAAGATACGTGGCTCAGAATCGTTGTAGGGTCTTTCCGGACAGTCTCAGTTGCTGCAGGAAGGACTTGGGCCCAACCTAAATAAATAGAAAAGAGGTTTAGATGATAGAAACCTTTCGGACTGGAGACTCTTAGTCCTTGAGAAGGAGTTTGAATGTCAACATTGGGCCCAGTTGCCAGAGAAAACCTCAGTTCAACAACCCACCATGGAATTTTTCCCTGATTAATGAGCTAAATACTGGACTGGAATCCAAGCAATATATATGTTGCCATCCAACTCAGGAAGGGACTGGCTTTCTCGGAAAGAGCACAACCCAGCCAGTGTTCTGAAGACCTCTATTTCCAAACCGTGAAAATATTAAATACTAGCCATCTGTTTTGCAGATTGTGTCCCTGATTTCCATCATTCATCAGCCCCACACCCCACCGTACACTTTTTGGGGTGACTGTCCCGTGCTGTCATTTTCAGTGTTCCCATCATGAGCCCCTATTGGGTCTTGGTGTGCAAATCGCTGTGGTGTGCGGACATTCCACGTTGTGATGCATAACACCAGCTTTCCCCCGTGGAATACATTCCATAATGCCTTCAGAGCAAAACTAAACAAATAAGAATTCACTTTTCAATTTTTTAATAGTAGCTTTTCCATGATACAACGCACATAGTGTACAATTCACCCATTTAACATGTATAATTCAATGGTCGTTAGTATATTTGCGGAGCTGTGTGACCATGACCATAACTCAGTTTATCTCCCTGTGCTCGTTAGTGGCCTCCCCACATTTCCTCTCAGTTCCCCCTGCCTTAGGCAACATACACAAATCTGCTTTCTGCCAGTATGGATTTTCCTGTTCTGAATCCTACAATGACTTTTCGTGTGTAGCATCTTTTATTCAACTGAATGCTTTGTGTTCAGGTTGTAACACACATCAGTACTTACTTCCTCCTTCTGGCTGGATAAGATTCCACATATACATAGACATTTTATTCATCTGTTCATAAGCCCATGGACATCTGGTTGGTTTTCCCTTTGGGGCTTTTATGAAGAATGCTGCTATAAACAATTAAAATACCAGTTTGTGTGTATGGACTTAAAGTTTCATTTTTCTTCTGTATATACCTAGCTGTGGAATTGCTGGGTCATATGTTAAACCCACATTTAACTTTCTGAAGACCTACCAGACTGTTTTCCAAAGCAGCTACACCATTTTCTATTCCCACCAGCATTTATCGAGTGTCCCAATTTCTCTACGTCATTACAAACAGTTGTCTGTCTTCTTGATTATAGCCATCCCAATGGGTGCAGAGTGATTTTTCATTGTGGTTGTCATTTGAATTTCCTTGATGGCTAATGACACTGAATATCTTTTATAGTGCTTCTTGGCCGTTTGTAGATCTTCTTTGCAAAAATATCCTTTGAGAATCCCTGAACACGCATCCATTTTTGGGTCAACTGGTCTACTCATGATGGGTTGACTCTTCACTTTATGTGGGTGCAGTGGAATCAGAGAAAACAGAAGGGGCACAAGACTGATTTGAGGGGCTGACAGCTGACGGTTGACCGTGGCATTGTCTACACTAGCAAAAACTTGAAACCACCCAAACAGGGGATGAGTTAAATAATTCATGCTCAGCTGCACAATGAAATCCATATTTCTCC
Organism: Cryptoprocta ferox; assembly: GCA_028646485.1. Lineage (NCBI taxonomy): Eukaryota > Metazoa > Chordata > Mammalia > Carnivora > Eupleridae > Cryptoprocta > Cryptoprocta ferox. The sequence continues at coordinate 1,401,326 of CM053563.1, read as the reverse complement.
TCTTGAATTTTAGATAGCCACCTCTAATGATTCATGCCCAGAGACAACTCTTATTTCCCCAAATCCACCAAACTGCTCCTCCCACATCCTCCCCATGGGGGAAGCCAGCCTCACCACCCACCTAGCTGCTTAGGCCACATCCCACACTCACCCTGGATTCCTCTCTCCCTCTTGGGCACACCAGCATGGCTACCACTGGAGTATAAGCCACCATCTTCTGCTTTCTGAACCCTCCAATGGACTTCTAAAATCCTTTTTTAATGTTTATTTATTTTTGAGAGGCAGAGAAAGACAGAGCACAAGCAGGGGAAGGGGCAGAGAGAGAGACACACAGAATCAGAAGCAGGCTCCAGGCTCTGAGCTGTCAGCACAGAGCCCAACACAGGGCTTGAACCCATAAACAACTAGACCATGACCTGAGCCAAAGTCGGACACTTAACTGACTGAGCCACCCAGGTGCCCCTCAAGAGTATAAGATATTAAAAAAGAAAAGGAAGTTCCAGCAATTTATTTATGCATATGAGCACTTTTGAGACCAGTGATCTAAGCGCCATGTTATGGGGTTGGGCCAGGCAGGGTCATAGCAGGGTTTGGGAGAGGAGGGGGCGGATTTGAGAGGCATCTGGGGGTGAGTGGAATGGCTGAGGTATATTTTGAAGAGTCATTTGATCTGATGTGCTGATGGGCTTGGCTTTTCACTGTGAATGCCATCCCTGGTGAGAGGTGGAAGTGTCAAACCTCGTCTGATTTGCGATGCGTGTGCTGCTCCAGAGGGAGGTCCGGGCCAGTGTAGCCGTGTTGGGAATCTCAGAGAAGCAAATGGTTGGTGTAACCAGAGGACCAGAGGTGATGGCAGTGAAGAGAAACAACAGCCAAGAGCCGACACGCATTTCCAAACACTCGCCCTGAAGACAGGGGTCTGGCTAAAGAGCCTCCCAGGCTGGGTCTGTGGGCTTCCTCCGGAGGCAGGGACCCACCCCCTTTTCTTGCCGTAGCTTCTGTTCTCATTGAAGCCAGCCGGTTAGTTTCCACCGAAGGAGGAAGTCTTACTCAAGCCGAGGCCGTGGCTCACTGGCCCTCCTGCAGCCGCCTTTCTGAGAGCCTCACCTAAGAGCATGTTTGTAAGGTGTGCAAAAGCCAGTATGCAAGTACTGACAGAGAACTGCAGGCTTGAGCCCCACTCTGTCCCTCTGGGCGCCTCAAGGGCACCACCGAGGCTGCAGAAAATGCCATTTTCTAGTCTCTGGGGTCAGCTGTACGTGGGGTCAAGATCCCAGCCTAGCATACAGAAGGCGATTAATCATTGTTTGTAGAAGGAGGGAATGCTTGTCTCCCCTGCTCCCACCACACCCCAGTATTCTGTGCTGTTAAGAAGAATCTTCTCATCGTGGAACAAAGATTCATGAAGTTGAAATTTAAAACAAAACAAAACAAAAACAAAAACAAAAAAAAACAGGAGCACCTGGGTGGCTCAGTCAGTGAAGCATTCAACTTTTGATTTTGGCTCAGGTCATGACCTCATGGTTCGTGAGATCAAGCTCCACATTGGGCTCTGTGCTGACAGCATGGAGCCTGCTTGGGATTCTCTCTCTCTCTCTCTCTCTCTCTCTCTCTCCCCCCCCCCCGTGTCTCTGCCTCTCCCCTGCTCACACTGTCTCTGTCTCTCTCCAAATAAATAAACTTAAAAAATTTTTTTAATTAAGATAATAAAAATAAAACAAACCTTCGGATTTATGGAAGTATAATTTACATATACTATGATTTACCCATTTTTAGTGTACAGTTTGATACATTTTAGTAATGGTATACAGTCATGTAACACCCATCAGTCAAGAGATAGAACATTTTGTTACTCCCCAAAGTCCCCATACCCTCAGCCTGAGTTCCCCCTCCTTAGCCCCAGCACTAGGCAACCTAATTTGCTCTCAGTTACTGTACTTTTGCCTTTCTAGAATTTCATGTAAATGGGACCGTTCAGTATTTTGTGAGCGCCCACCATAATGTTTTTGAGGTTCGTCCATGTTGTGACAGGTGTTGATATTTTGTTTAGTCATATTAATTATCAAATAATTAATATTTAATTTCTTATTGCCCAGTAGTATTCCGTGATATGGATATACCATAATTTATCTATTTTCCTGGTGATGGATTGTAATAGGTTCCTTTCAATTTTTTGGCCATTATGAATAATACTGTTATTTTTTAAGGAAATTTATTTATTAAAGTTCATTTATTTTGAGAGAGAGAATACATGCACAAGTGGGGGAGGCACAGAGAGGGAGAGAGAGAATCCCAAGCAGGCTTCACGCTGTCAGCACGAGCCCGATGAGGACCTCAATCCCACAAACTATGAGATCGTGACTTGAGCTGAAATCAAGAGTCAGATGCTTGCCTTACTGAGCCACCCAGGAGCCCATGAATAATGCTGTTAATAACATCCAGCCCTTTTTTTTTATGTTTATTTTTGAGAGCGAGAGAGACAGAGACAGAGTGCGAGCAGAAAGAAAGGGAGACACAGAATCTGAAGCAGGCTCCAGTCTCTGAGCTGTCAGCACAGAGCCTGATGTGGGGCCCAAATTCACGAACCGCGAGATCATGACCTGAGCTGAAGTCGGACACTTACCCGACTGAGCCATCCAGGCACCCCCACTATCCAATTCTTTTTTCGGTTTATTATTATTATTTTTAATAATCTCTATACCCAACGTGGGGCTTGAACTCCCGACCCAGAGATGAGAGTTGAAAGATCTTCTGGCTGAGCCAGCCTGGCGCCCCATTATGGGTAAATCGTCAGTTGTTGTGGAATCTCACTTATCGTTTTGTTTATGTGCTTTGGTTTTAGCATTATATGGTTTGTGCTACATCCTCCACCCCAAGATTATAAAAATATTCACCCATGCAGTCTTTCGTGGGTGAGAAAAGGAGGAATTGGAGTGGAAACTGAATAGAAAAGCAAGTCAGAAGGGAATGACATTTCTGAGTGGACACCCCTGAGAAGAACCAGGCAGAGTTCAGCTGCCAGAGAAAACTCCAGTTCAATGACCCGCCATGGAATTTCCTCCTTAATCCATAAGCTAGATGCCCAGCTGGGACCCAAGCAATACAGATGCTGCCATCTAAACCCGGGAAGGGAGCGGTTTCTCAGCAACAGCACAGACCTGGCAGTGTTTTAGAGACCCTGATTTCCAAGCCATAAATATACTTCATCTGCTTGTCATTTTGCAGATTCCATCCCCTGGTCCTGTCGGCAGTCATTTTGGGGTGGTTTTATTGGGGGGGGGGAGTGGAAATCCTTCCTTCTCATTATTTTCTGGTTCCACTGATGTTCAGCTATGACTCCAGCCTAATCCTAAATATGTTACTAAAATTTCTGTAATTGGTTCAACTTGAAGCCAGATCAGTAAGAAGAACTTAATTTTATGGCTTCACCTGACTGCGTACATCTAAACTAAGTTCACACACGTGCCTCTCTTCACACGATTTTGTCTGCCTTTTTTGCATAAAACTATTGTGCATACTGCTCTGTTATAACCGTATGCCTGTTTTGCATCATAGCTAATAATTTGCTCTGTGGAAACACAGCCTCAGAGCAAATATGTCATTGCTTCTTGTTCGATCTGCCCTGGGAATTTGCATGTTGAAGCCCTAAGTTCCAGGACCCCAGAATGTGGCCATATTTAGAGAGAGGGGCTTGATGGAGGTAATCAAATAAAATGAGGTCATGAGGGTGGCCCCTAATCCAGTATGACTGGGGTCCTCATGAGAAGAGGACATGTAGGCACAGACGTGCGCACAGAAGAGAGACTACGTGAGGACACAGGGAGAGGCCAGGGTGGGGTGGGGCTCAGGAGAGACCCACCCTGCCCACGCCCGGACCTCGGACTTCCGGACTTCCGGCCTCCAGATCTGTGAGTCAGTACATTTCTGGTGGGTAAGGCTCACAGTCTGTGGCACTCTGTGACAGTGGTCCCCACAAAGTAACACACTTCCCCCACCAGGGTGCCCCGAAACCTTCCCACGCAGAAATTCTGGAGTTCAGACAGCTTTCGCATCGTGGTAAGGAATGGACTCTTATCTAAAGACAAAAGATCTACCAATGTGTTTTAACCCAAGATGTAGACACAGGTGCCTTTTCTTTTCAGGAGGTCCATGTTGGCACCAGCGTGGATTAAAAGCCAGGACTGGTGGATGGAGGGGACCAGTGAAGAGACAGTGTTTGGTTGAGGCATCCACTTGGCCAGGCTCTCCTCCCCCCGATTATTCAGTCAGACTTGAATCCGGGTGCCGCTGTGAGGTATATTGTAGATGTGGGCAGTGTCTACAGTCGGTTGGCTCTAAGTAAGGAGGTTTTCCTAGAGAATGTGGGTGGGCCTCATCCCATCAGTTGAAAGGCCCGAAGAGCAAACATTGAGGTTTCCCTGAGGAAGAAGAAATTCGGCCTCAAGACTGCAGCATCAGCTCCTGCCTGAGTTTCCAGCCTGCCAGCCAGCCCTGCAACTCTCAGACTTCCCAGACCAACCACCATGTGAGCCAGTTCCTAGAAATGAGTCCCTTAAAAAAAACCCCAAACATAAATTTAGGTACGCATATCTGCACTTTATGTACTAATACATGCATCTATACATACACACATAGGTATACACACATACATGTATACATACATATGTGTGCGTGCACACATATACATGTGTGTATACACATGTACACCTATATACATACATGCAATATACACATGCACTTGTGCATGCGTGCACACGCATACATATGCAACCATACATGTGTGCACACATCTACACATGCATGTGTACATACATGCACGCTCATACACGTGTGCACGGACATACACACCTACATGTACAAGCATATATACATGTACACATACACTCATACATGTGTGTACACACGTGCATATCTACACATGCATACACACATGCACATGTATACATACACACATACACAAATACACATACATGCATGCCTGTATACATACACATGCACATGTACACAGAGATGCATACATGCATATATACAAACATACATATACACTCATACATGTGTGAATACATGCACATATATGCATAGACATACATGTACAAATACCTACATGCGTGCACACATACATATGCATGTACACAGATATATACACATACATGTCCATACACGTGTGCATGTACATACATGTGCCCCATACATATGTACACACATGCACATATATGCATAGACATGCACATGTACACATACAAATACCTACATGCACACACATACACATGTACACAGATACATATACACACATACACGTCCATGCACATATACTTGTACACACATGTACACATGCGCACACTTATGTGTGTGCATGCACGCATACATGTACACATACACAAATACCTAAACACATGTACACGTATTTACACACGTACACATACACCAATACCTACATGTACATATGCACATACATGCATGTGCACGTGTGTATGTTCATGTACACACATATACGCACACACATATACATGTCCATACACACATTGTACACATATGTACACTCATACATATACACATATACATGTATACGTATACACCTGTACACATGCACACATTCACGTGTATGTGTATAACATACCTATGTGCGCACACATGTATTCACATGCACGTGTGCACACATGCATGTACGTGTACATATATGCGTGAGTGCACACATGCGTGTACATGTACATATATGTCCTACTTGCTTGGGTCGCACAATAAAGCACCACAGGCTGAGTGGCCCAAACAACAGAATGTGGCATCTCACGGATCTAGAGGCTGGAAGTCAGAGATCTAGGTGCGGGCCGGGTCGGTTTCTCTTGGCCTCTCTGTCCTTGGTCTGCAGACCACCCTCTCCCTGTGTCCTCACACACAGTCCTCTGTGTGTGTGTGTGTGTCTATGTCCGATCTCCTCTACTTATGGGGACCCCAGTGACACTGGATTAGGGCCACATCGCTGACCTCAGTTTACCTTCACCTCTTTAAAGGCCCCGCCTGCAAATACACTCACATTCTGAGGTCCTGGGGGCTGGGACTTCAACTTCTGGATTTGGGGGGGACACAGTTTGGCCTGTTTCTGTGGGAGAACTCGGACAATGCTGGCACACACCCGTTTCTGCTCTAGGGAGTGGGGCTGGCAGCCTGAGCACGGGTGGGTTTGGGGTACCAGGGGCTCCACGCAGCTGGACCGAGACCTCCCGGGAAGGAGAGCCCTCCACCGCCTCTGTGAAGGGAAACATGGGTCTAATGTCCCTCCGTTGGCAGGGCCAACCCAGCTCAGATCCGTGTCTGTGTGCCTCGTTAGCTTCCTGGGGAGAGTTGGCAGAGGTTGAATTATGGGCCCAGAGTGCTGGAAAGGTCCTGGGATCCCCAGCCTGGCGGCTCACTGCACAGATAAGCCTGTCGAAGTTTCCTTGAAATCAAGGCTGTGTTTGCAGCCTGTCCTCCAATTGTTTTCACTCATGAAGATGTCCCATGATACAAAACATCCCTCCCTCTTCCAAAGGGAAAGAAATTTGTTTTTATCTTTTCACTAAAACAGTGCTAGGTTCTCATTTCACGTGCCATTCGTGTATTTTATAGTCATTTCCGGTTATCTCACCTCACAGGCAAGGCTGTGAGAGTCCCCATCTGTCTGTGTCTCTGGACACTTGGGATGCATTAATTAAGAATCTATCCGTTGTGTTGGATTAGCAAGAAGACCAAAGCGGATGTATTATGCACCCCATGCAGTATTGACAACCTGTGTATCAGAAAGGTCACCCTTGCTGACGGCCAGAGATGGGGATGGTGGAGGAGGAAGGGCAGGGGGGAGCCGAGTCACCCAGGAGGGAGCAGAGGAGGCTGTGCCAGTGATCCGGGAGTCTGGCAGTGGAGACTTGGGCCAGCGCGGTGGCTGGAAGAGAATGGGAGAGGCCAGCGGTGTTTGCTTATTTGTCTCTTTGTTTGTGTAATGTTTTTCATTTAGTGAGAGAGAGAGAGAGAGAGAGAGAGCGAGCGAGCGAGCATGAGTGGGGGGAGGGGCAGAGAAAGCGGGAAAGAGAATCCCAGGCAGGCTCCAAGCTGTCAGCACAGAGGCCCCTGGCGCGGGCTCCATCTCACACACCATGAGATCATGACCTGAGCCAAAATCAAGAAGTCAGAGGCTTAAAGGACCGAGCCACCCAGGCGCCCAGAGGCCAGCGTTTTAAGTAGGAATAGCAAACACGGTCAAATCAGCCATATGGTGATGGGGAATCCTCCTCCCTGCGTGAAGCTATCAAGATGTTTCCCAGATCTCATGCAGACCCCACCCTGGAAAGGTCCCCGATCTAGAGAATGTCCTTCCAAAAAAGATGCACATTGTAGACACCACCCTGGAGGGATGCATTCCTAAAGCACAAATATATTTTCTTTCTCAGCCCTTTCTTTTTGTAACCCTTGCAAAATTTTTGATGGCGGAGAAAAGGAAAGAATGGCACCTTGAAGGTGTCTGAGGACTGCTTGGCAGGTCCCACACTTGTGGGAAGGGCGGGCGGTTATACGCGCACACTTGTCAGTACGTGACTCTTCTGTCCTGAAGGGCGGCCACCGGCCTGGGACGCCGTCGGCGCTCCGTAAACACTCGTGAGCGAGTTGTGGGACACGTGCCACAAGCGACGTGAAGATGCCCCTCCACTAACCTGTGCTCTTACATGCCGTGTGGTAATGTGCACACACTGCCCTCTCCATACTCACACCTGTAGGTTAGGGCGTGCAAACCACCCACGAGACACGTCCCCGGGAGCCTGCCTCCCGCCAGGCCCCCCTCCGCTGGGGCAGCTCTGACACTGCCACCTGTGGGAGGCCTCGGTGTGAGACGACAGGTGGGCAGGGAAGCCGGGCATTGAGGCACCTGTGGGAAATGAGAAGGACGGTCTGTAATGAAACACGGAGCGTTTGGGAGGTAGAAGCGACGTGAGCTGGGGGTTGGTAGGTTTCTGTGTCTGGAAAGGGCGCCTCCATGGCCTGGGCCCATGGTTCCGGCCCCACTGTGACCGAGGAAGTTAAAACACAGGCTTCATGGGGCGCCTGGGCGGCTCAGTCAGTTAAGCCTCTGACTTCAGCTCACGTCACGATCTCACGGTTTGTGGGTTCAAGCCCCCCCGCATCGGGCTCTGTGCTGACAGCTCGGAGCCTGGAGTCTGCTTCGGATTCTGTGTCTCCCTCTCTCTGCCCCTCCCCTGCTCACCCTCTATTTCTCTCTCTCTTTCAAAAATAAATGAAAACTAAAATAAATTTTTAAAAATATATAGGTTTCATTATTATTTAGGTGCGGCAAGGTCAACAGATGAGATGAATGCCATCGAAAAGGGCATTTGTTACTCACTGTTCTAGAGAGGAGAGGCCATGTGTGTCAGGCAGGGGCCACGCAGGGAAGTCCCGGGGGGCCGTCTGCAGGCAGGGGAGCGAGGGGGAGACCTGAGCCGGAGCCGTGACCATGGTCTCCGGGGAAAGGATCCGGCGAGGCCCGGTGAGCAGGCCCAGGACCGGCTGTCTGGCATCATTGCAGTGAGCCCTGGGGCATCGGGCTGCCCCTGGATGTCGGGCACCCGGGCATGGGGGGCTGGGAGGAGGTGGACGGTGGCCCGGAGTGATGAGAGCCCCGTGGAGGCGGGGTGGGGGCAGACTCCTGCAGTTTCCTGTCTCTAGGAATTAGCTGACCCAATCTCTCTGAGGTCAGGAGACAGGAGACCCCCAATGACATCAGTGCATCCATCGGAACATGGACAATGAAGGGCATGGTTGACACACCCAGGAGAGGATGGGGCAGCCCCAGGTCCCTCTGTCCTGCTTCTGGGTGGTGGGGGTGGGGGATCTGGGATGGATAGAGCCAAGCCTGTTCCCACCAGCCTCTTGTACACGGCTCTGTCTCCTAAAGCCACACTTCTCAGATTTTGCTGTGCGTTCGACTCACCCAGGGAGCTGGCCGCGTGGGTCTGGGGTGTGCCTGTTACTGTGAAATTTCTAACAACGGTCCATCGGTCCCAGGCAAACCGGGAATGCTGGTCACCCCCCCCCCCCGCCGGCCCGATGGCCCCGGCACCTGGCCCGAGCTTCGGGCAGCGAGGTCCTGGCTCAACGCACCCCTCCCACACCAGCTTCCCAGCAAGGAGGGCATTCCACACTCTGCTCTTGGCACTCTCCGGCCAGGCTGCCGCTCCGCTGTTGGCACTGTGTCTTCTCCTTCCGGAGTGGACCACACTTGGATTTTGTCCCTGCTGCCCTTCCAGACACGTGCACATCATCTGTCTCGGAGCCAAGACGCGCCGTCTGTATGCATGCACACTCGTCTGCTGTTTTCCAGCCGCTCCAGGCATGGTCTCTGGCAGTCTCCTGCCCATGCCCTGTGCAGCGGCTAAGCAGTCACCCCCAGAACTCTCTTTTCTGTAAGGCTGAGCCCAGACTCTTCTGTAGCCATAGACCTGGGCACTGTCTGCTCATCACAGGGCAAAAGGGATGACCATCTTAGTGACCACACAGTGTGAACCGTCTGAATAAGGTGGCACCAACAAACACACATGACAGAGCAGATGCGCAAACGTGGCTCCGTCTGTACTGGACATACAGGAGACTGGGAAATACGTTCCGAAGAAGGTGGAGTCAAGACGCTGGCAGAAACAGATGCAACACAGTAAAAGAAAAAAAAACAAAAACAGAAACACTCTGTGATGAATGTACAAAGAGCACAAACGTGTCCGAAGACCAAAAGGAAGGGGTGAGGGAGCAAAGCCTGGACAGAAGCTGCTGGTGAAGGAAGAAGTTCAAATCATCAGTAAATACGAGGAGATACTGCACTCCACTTAGATCCTGACAAAGTGGGTGCAAAAATCAAAATGAGGGGCACCTGGGGGGCTCTGTCAGCTCAGCATCCAACTTTGGCTCAGGTCGTGGTCTCACGGTTGGTGAGCTCGAGCCCCGCATCGGGCTCTGGGTTGACAGTGCAGAGCCTGCCTGGGAGTCTCTCTCTGCCCCTCCCCTGCTCACACTCTCTCTCTCACAAAATAAATAGATACACTGAGGCGCTTGGGTGGCTCAGTCAGTTGAGTGTCTGACTTTGGCTCAGGTCACAATCTCATGGTTCATGAGTTCGAGGCCCACATCAGGCTCTGCTGTCAGCACACAGCCCACTTCAGATCCTCCGTCCCCCTCTCTCCGCCCCTCCCCTTCTTTCTTTCTCTCAAAAATAAATAAGCATTAAAAAAATCAAAATGAGAGGCCACTTTCCACCCTTCAGAGAAAGACGGAAATATGGGGAATGGGTAAGGGTGTACCGTGGGGACACGGGTTCGTCCGCAGGCAGGTGTGGACTGGTGCCACATTTCTGATCCACGTTTTAGCGAGTGGTTTGAACGCCCTTTGAGCAGTTAACCGTCCCCCTTTGGGCGACGCTGAAACAGCACACATCTTCAGGGGCTGTTATAGCCTGGGAGGTGGTCTTCGCTCCCATCGGAGGGGTTATTTGGCTGCGCTTACAGACGGTGTGGTTGTCACAGCTGGTGGAGGGCAGGTGCTCCTGGCGTCTGTCTAGCGAATAGACCAGGGATGCTGTTGCACCTCCTATAATGCACAGGACAGCCTCCGTACCCCCCAAAACTGAGTAACTGGCCCCAAATGTCAACCACAATGGGTTGCGGAAGCTGCCCTAGAGGCCAGCGATTCCGCTTCTCCGTGTTTGCCCCGGATGGGGGAACACCCCCTCGTTCCCACTCAAGGCCAAGCATGCCCATTGCAACATCCGCCCATTGCAGTGCTGTCCGTACATGTGCCCGGCACTGTGCTAGGGAAGGGGGGCTGCTCGTATTCTCTGTAGTGAAAAAAGTAGGAGGGAAACAACCTAAGAGCTGACAGAGAACAGTCAGTCGAGGTGCGTTCCATTCCCATCCACACAGATAGATCGCAGTGGACGCTGCTCCCCTCTGCCCGCCACGCTGCCCGCTGCTCACAGCTGCACCCAGGTGTCTTCCTTCCCTGTGAGTGGACAGCCCAGTTAACTTGCGGCACTACACAAGTGCAGGTGTGGCTGCAGACAGTGTCGACACACAGATTTCAACCCCACGGAGAGGAGAGAGGTTTCCCAAGACATCTGTGGACTGGGGTGGGGGCGGAGCGGGGAGACAGGCATTCCTTCTTTCGGCCAACTTCTATTATGCGCTAAGGTGTGCTTGCCTGGCACTCTGAACATCCCCCACTCTGATATCAGAGCCTTCCTGGAAATTTCCAGTCTCTCTCCTCCTCCTCCTCCTCCTCCCCTCCAGCTTCAGTTTCCATGGCAACAGCTGGGCCTGCCTCCTTCTGTAGAACAGGTCATTCCTCTTGGAGGGAGGGGGCAGCCGGGGGCTCAGACCTGCAGTGGTCCAAGCAGGACTCTTGTGCCCCTTGAAATATGTCCTCAGATGGGAGCTCTGCAAAAAAGATCACAAAACCCACCGTGAGGGCCTCCCAGGACCCAGTCAGAGATCACACACATCTTTAAAGCACCAGTGACCTCAGCGTTATCCTTTCTTCTACTTGTCCATTGATTCATTCATTTATTCGGCAAACGTGGATCGACTGCTCTGGGAGCTGGAGATACACGAAAAAGACAGCCTGAAGAGGAAAGGCATGCTCTTGGCTCTGGTGGTCTAGCGGGGGGCGGGGAGGAGACGCCATTGTGATCTCCACTGTATCCTCAGCGCCGAGCAGAATGCCTGGCACCTAGGAGGGTCTCCACACAGTTTTAGAATGGGAAGAAAGGAATGAAGTCTGTTCAGCTCAGAATTGGGGTTCTGGTGCCTTTATTCATTTAGCATGGTGTCATAGCATCAACTCCTTCCTTGGACGGACAGGCGGACAGGCGGTTGGTGGGAGGTTGGAGACCCTAGAAATGTCTGAGTGGGAGGAAGGAAGGCAACACGAGGGCAGGGAGAGGCTGATGGTGTTCAATTTTCTGCTTGCCCCAGAAAACTGGGGTGAATGTGTTCATGTTTGGATGGAGAGGAGCTTAGTAAACACAATTCTAGAACTTACCACCATAATGGGACGCCTGGGTGGCTCAGTCAGTTGAGTACCTGAGTCTCGATTTCAGCTCAGATGTCATAACAGCATCGTGGGATTGAGCCCCATGTTGGGCTCTGTGCTGAGCATGGAGGCTGCTTGGGATTCTCTCTCTCTGTCCCTCTGCCCCTTCCCCTGACTCAGACACGCTATTTCTCTCTCTAAAATTAAAAAAAAAAGAAAAAGAGGGGCACTGGGTGGCTCAGTGGGTTAAGCGTCCAACTTTGGCTCAGGTCATGATCTCACAGTTCGTGGGTTCGAGCCCTGCGTCGGGCTCTGTGCTGACAGCTCAGAGCCTGGAGCTGCTTCAGAGGCTGTGTCTCCCTCTCTCTCTCTCTCTGCCCCTCCCCTGCTCGTGCTCTGTCTCTCTCCCCTCTTCAAAAATAAATAAACATAAAAAAATAATAGTAATTAAAAAAGAAACTTGCTACCATAAAAAGAAAAGACAGTAGCTAAAAAAGTAGGTACAGAGGGAAAAAAAAGTAAACCAGAGTAAAGAGACAAAATGGGTAAAACTACTTGCAACCTGATGAAAATCAAAGAAATTATATCTTTTATATGCCAATTGCATTTATGAGAAATGAATTTAGAATACAGGGGGGAAACCAGCTTCAAAATACACATGTGGTCAGGAAGACTTTAAGGAAGAAAACTGAAATGGTCAAAAAATACAAAATGACATTCCAACCTGTTTGCACTCCAAAAAAAATTGGATGTGAAAAGCAAACTGGTAAAATCCATTGTTCCCATTGTCAGAGGGACAAAGACGAAAATATAGACTGGCAGACTTGGTGCTTCCCAGGCTGGTGTTGAGAAGGCAACTTGCTCTAACCTTTGTGACAAGTTCCTTTATTTATTTATTTTTTTAATGTTTTATTATTTTTGTTTGTTTATTTTTAATTTTTTAATTATTTTTTAAAATATTTTTTAAGTTTATTTATTTTGAGAAAGAAAGAGATAGTATGAGTTGCAGAGGAGCAAAGAGAGAGGAGACAGAGAGAATTCCAAGCAGGCTGTGCACTGTCAGCACAGAGCCTGATGCAGGGGCTCGAACTCACCAAACCATAAGATCATGACCTGAGCCAAAACCAAGAATCAGACACCTAACTGACTGCCACCCAGGCACCCCGGGCAAGTTCTTTTTAACAGTGGGCATCAATATGGAAAATGGGTAATTCAGGGCGCCTGGGTGGCTCAGTCAGTTGAGCATCTGACTTTGGCTCAGGTCATGATCTCACTGTTTTAAGTTCGAGACCCACCTCAGGGTCTGTGCTGACAGTCTGGAGCCTGGAGCCTGCTTCGGATTCTGTGTCTCCCTGTCTGTCTGCCCCTCCCCCACTTGCACTGTGTGCGTCTCAAAAACAAAATAATAAACATTAAAAAAATTTTTTTAATGCGTAATCCACTTCTGGGCACCTACATCAGCAGACACTCACAAAAGCCCCCACCCCCACACAGTGGCCAGGCAGTCTTGCTTGGGGGGGTGGGGGGGGCACCAAGTGACAAGTGCATAGAACGTGCGCACCCAGATGTGAGGCTCCGGATTGCTGCCGGATTTTACTACCCAAAGACACAAATTCTTTGCTTGGTAAAGAAACTATGTTTTGAAGGATATTTAATGTTAGGATTTTATGTTGAGTCAACAAGGGCTGGGCTGAAAACTTGTATATGCACCATTATCCAAATGTGAGCATATGTAACCCATCTACTTGTCAATCGATTCCCCTTCTGTAAGTGTCTGTTGAATACCTGCCATGTGCTAGACACTCAGTGCGTCACAGACTGCGGCAAGGACACAGTGGAGATGAGAGAGAACGTGTCTGCTCTCCGAGGGCATCGTCCCAACGCGTGACAAAGGCAGAATATAAGTCCAAGGCCACTTTGGACAGCACTGTGACAATATCTGGAGAAGCTGGCTGTGTGCATGCCTCTGCCATGCAAAAAACCCGATTTGAGATCTGCACCGTGTGAGACCCTCCGACACACAGGTCCATTCTTTGCAACTATGTACTGGCCGAGCTGTCTGGGCACCAGAGACAGTGTTGCAGCAAAATCAAAGGATAAAGCTAAATGTCCAGCAGCAAGTGCACGGGCAGGTTAACTGAGGTCTGTTCAGACAGTGGAACGTGATAAAGTCTCCAAGCGAGCTGCAGAATGATTAGCAGATGGAGGACCCCCATCCTCCCCGTCTCTCTCAGCACCCCACTTCCTGCTCTGGCCCTGAGAGGACTCTGAAATGGTTTCCTCCCCTCTCTCTGCCCGCCCCCTTTGAGCTGGGCATTATTTCGGATTCAATGATCAGAATTCTTGTGGGGCGGGGGGAGAATACTCCTGGTTCAAATAGACAGGGGGAGGGGGGCAGTGCCCAGCCCTTGTGTCCTCAACACAACTTGTAGCAAAAGCACCTGCTTGGTGCTAGCCAGGCATTTTGATCCCCACGCAGCCTTAACTTGAGAACTGGAAATTTCCAGTCCTCTTCAGTCCTCCGCTCTCTGGGCCCCCTCCCCTCTCCTTCCAGGAGCCAGGACAGTTTCCATGGCAACGGCTGGAGCCTGCCTCCGCAGCACAATCAGGTGACAGCTCTTGAGGGAAAACAAAGACGAAGCCTGGGTGGAGGAGGGGGGCTTACACCTGCGGCTCCTCCCCCACTGCCGGTCTGGCCCCCTCTTTGTGCACATTCAGGGGCATCATTAGATGGGGGTCACTGAATAAGAAAACAAAACTGGCTCTTGGGGTCAGGCCCTAGAAGAACTCGCAAACCTCCCACAAGAACCGGAGACGTTGGTCTTAGTCTTTCAGCGCTCACTGACTCATTCTACATATTGATTAAGCCCCACACTTTCCCTGAAGCCAGGGATGCAATGGTGGGAAAGAAAACAAGTGGCCTCTGCCTTGAGATGCTAGTATCCATGACATCTGTTCATCCAAAACTTGCATTTCGTCATTAGACAAACAGGCACTGACCCCCTCCCCCCAAGCCCGGACCAGGTGACAGAGCAGATGGTACAGGTGCAAAGACGCCAACAGGTGGAAATCCCTGCTTCTTAGGGCTTTTCTTCTAGTGGGGTCACAGGACAGCCCGTAACATCGCATGGTGAGAAGGGCGGTGAAGAAAGCAATCAGGTGAGGGGACAGGGAGAGGCTGGCAGGCCGTTCTTTGCAGAAGGCCCAGCAGAGGATAAGAATTGAGCGGATGCAGAAGGGACGGGAGTGACCGAGGATGAGGGGAGGGAGGCCCAGGCTGGGGAGCCAGCAAGGACCAAAGCCTGGAGCTGGGGAGAGGGCGGCTGCTGGGCACACCACAGGGGAGCCAGCAGCCCTGAGAAGCGTGAGGTCACAGGAGGTGCCAGGTGAAGGCAGTGACGGCGGAAGGCCAGGTCGAGACGGAAGCCCCACTAAGTACTGGTGTGACACCCTGGACGCACAGAGGCGTCCGTCTGGCCCAGAGACCTCGGGAGGGAGCAGAGCCATGCGACGTCGGGTTGTGTGGCCCCAGTGCTGGGCCCTATCTCCAAGTGTGCAAGACCAGAGCAAGATGGCGCATGAGCTGGGGGGCCGTCCTGGGGAGGGACGTAGAGAGAGGCCCTCGGGCGGGGTTGGTGTGGGCGCATCCCGGGCAGGGCTGTCAGTACCAGAGTTGGGGAGGCATCAGAGGCAGCAGTGGGGATGGTGAGAATCGTCACAAGGACAAATTGCGCCAAGTGTCCGGTTCCTCTGTGCCGTGTGAGCTGTGTGTGCTGTGTGCCTTCCGTTCAACCCTGGCGGCCCTGAAGGACAGTTGCCACCGTTCCCCATTGTACAGGTGGGGTCCCTGAGGCACAGAGAGGAGGGCAGAGGTCGTGTAGCATCTGGTTAGATGTGGGAGCCCCGGAGTCAGATCTGCCCATTTCCGATCCATCACGCCTTCTCTATGATCTCTTCGAGCCTCAGTTTCCTCATCTGGGTAAGAGAGCCCTTTCTGGCCCTGGACGGCACTTTGGATTTTATTTATTAGCCTTTGTAAGTATAAATACACATCATATTATTTATCTACTTCAATGGGGCTTATAAGAAAAATGGGCCACAGGAACACGTGACTCACAGTTTGCTCTGAGATTAAATTTCACGTGCAAGTTTATGGTTCACATACAGCAGGTGCTCAATAAACACGAGTGACGGTTTCCATAGGAGAAGTAGACTTCCCTTGCTAAAGACTGGAATAAAGTAGGCAGGCCACAGGGCTCCGGCGTACAGTTGCTCAGGCTGTTTACTGCACAAGGATGACAATCGAGGGGGCAAGTAAAAGGGGTGAAGTCCCAACCTTTCTGTTTCACCAAGCTGTGCGTGGTAGCGTGAGGCTGCACCCTCCCAGAGAAAGGGCAGCCTTTGCTACCTCGTGCAGAGGCCACATCTGGGCAAGCTGTGGTCCTGGAGGTCATCATGTCGCCGCACGGGGAATTCTGAACACCAGATCGAGGTGTAACAGCCAGGGTTCTTGGCAATAAGCAAGAGACGCCAGTGTGACTCCGGCTGTGGAGGGGGTATCGTGGGGATAGCGGGCAGGTCTCCGGAGATCCTGGAAGGCCGTGGACCCCTGTGCAAGGTTCCGGGCGCAGACCCGTGGAGGCTGCGCAGGACCCTCGGGGGGGGGGGGGGAAGGCACAGATGACGCGCCTGCTCCCAGACTCCAGAATTCACTGCCGCCTCTGGGAATGAGCTCTCTCTCTCCAGAAGGCATTCTCCGCTGTCCGGGCCCGGCCCTCGACAGTAAGTAGGGGGTCTGTACTTGCAGCAGGAGTGGCAGGAGGAGGAGGAGAAGGAGAGACAGACAGACAGACAGACACAGAGAGAGAATAAACAGGGATTCTTTGTCATTCTGTTTCCGGACATGTAACCTACTCAGAAAGCAAGGTTACAAAATCATAAAAACCTCCCGGTACATCCCAAGCATTTTACATCGATGTCTCAGCCATTAGCATTATTCTCATGGGTTTTTATTTTAACGTAACATAACACAGAGTTTCAGAAGTGGGCTCGAAAGGCGTGATGCCTACAGGGTCCTGGTAAAGTCCCTCAGCACAGGAATTAAAGCCACGAGAAGATTAAAGATTTTAACCCCAGAGGGGCGCCTGGACGGCTCCGTCGGTGGAGCACGTGACTCTTGATCTCGGGGTTGTGAGTTCAAACCCCACATTTGGGTATGAGGTTGCTTAAAAATAAAGGATTTTTTTTTTATCTTTAAAAAATGTTTATTTCTGAGAGAGAGAGAGCGGGGGAAGGGCAGAGAGAGAGGGAGAGAGAGAATCCCAAGCAGACTCCGCAGCGTCAGCACAGAGCCCAAGGTGGAGCTTGAACCCACGAACTGTGAGGTCACGACCTGAGCAGAAACCAAGTGTCGGACGCACAACCGACTGAGCCACCCAGGTGCCTCTTAAAAATAAAATCTTAAAAAAAAAAAAAATTAACCCCAGCCAGGTAGAGAGAAACTCATTTGCAGCTCGCTCCAGGGCTTCATCTGCGCAACAGACAGCGGGTCTCCAACACGGGACGGGACGGGACGGTTTGGGAACGAACGTGCCCAGAATACTGGCTACGTTTTGCTGTTTCCGAGGAAGGCGTCCCCTTCCTGGGTTAGGAGGCAATACCCAGAGAGCTTGGACCGCAGGCCAGCGTTTAGGGCAAAGTCTGACTGACTTACCTGGCACGCGGACTGCCTGTCGGCCTTCTCCAAGCCTCGTCCAAAGGGCCGTGAGATTCCGGGACAGACGCCTCTGCCGCATGAACCGTGTTTCCGGTTCAGCCCTGGCTCGGACTCCTCTGTGAGCAGCGGTGCCCCCGCCTTGCTGAGGGACACAGTTTCTCTTGGGCGCAGAGTACACAGTGGCCTCCTTTCCTCCGCTCGGTACGCGACTCGACTTGTCAGTGTCCATACCGTCACAGACAGGGAAGGATGTGCGGACAGGTCGCCACAGCGCACAGGAGAACAAGGGCGCTGATCTGGCCACACAGAACCGGTGAGATGCCACCTCACCTATTAGGATGGTTACTATTAAAAAAAAAACAAAAACAAAAAAAACAGCACAAGTATTAGGAGGGGCGCCTGGGGGGCTCAGTTGGTTCAGCGTCCAACCTTGGCTCAGGTCATGATGTCACGGTTCACTGGTTCGAGCCCCGCGTCGGGCCCTGTGCTGACAGCTCAGAGCCTGCAGCCTGCTTCGGATTCTGTCTCTCCCCCTCCCTCTCTGCCCCTCCCCTACTTGCACTCTGTCTCTCTCTTTATCAAAAAATAAAACGTCAAAAAATTTTTTAAAGTATTGGGGAGAATGCAGAGGAAGGGGAGTCCCTCCTGCACTGCTGGTGGGAATGCGCCCTGGCACAGCCACAGTGGGGAACCATATGGAGGTTCCTCAAAAAACTACAGACAGAAATACCATATGATCCCACGACTGCACTTCTGGGAATACACCCCAAAAGAGCTGAAAGCAGGGTCTTCTAGAGGTATTTGTACGCCAGTGTGCAGGGCAGCGTCTTAGTCACAGTGGCCGAAATGCGGAAGCTGCCCAGGTGTCCATCAGCGGATGAATAGGTGAACAAAATGTAGTCCATCCAAACAAGGGAATATTATTCAGCTTAAAAAGAAAGGAAATTCTGGGGCGCCTGGGTGGCTCCGTCGGGTAAGCATCTGACTCTTGATTTTGGCTCAGGTCATGATCTTGTGGTTCATGAGATCGAGCCCCATGTTGGGCTCTGCACTGACAGAGCAGAGCCTGCTCGAGATTCTCTCTCTCCCCCTCTCTCTGTCCTTCTCCCATCAAGTAATAATAATAATAATAATAATAATAATAATAAACTGGATGCCAAACCAAACTAAGACTCGGTTTCCACCGCACCAGGTGGGCAAAGATGAAAATATCAGCGACGCGCAGTGACGGGGGGCTGGGGAAGCAGGCTCGTTTCTGGTGTGGGGGGTGGGCACACGGGGGATACGTCCTCTCTGTCCAACATTTTCGGCAACGTTCAAAATACGTTCACCCTCTGACCCAGCTCATTCTGCTCCCAGAACTCACAAGAGCACGAACGCCCGCGCTGTGGTCAGGGCGATGAGGTTTATGAGCCGATTACTTAGAGCAAGCGATGTGGTGGCTTGCGGTTAACACAAGAAAGCTCTTTCCTCCAAAACCGCGCGCTTCTGAACAATACTTCATGCCGTGTGCGCTGGGGTCCCCAAAGACGCCTCGCACTTTCCACGATTCACTAGTGTGGACTCCCGGGACCCGGCATGAGCCTGTCCTCACGACTCGGTCCACAGCACGGTCACGTTCTTGCCTCGCACGAGTGCCCGGCATCATTGCCTTCCTCTGTTTATCGAAGGCACGAAGTCGTTCATCCGTGTCTCACTCACCAAAATTCACTTAGCAAGGAGCAGCAGGAAGTGCGGTGCCCCGTGGAGCCAGGTACAGATCACTCTGTTTTTCCTTCGCAAGAAGGAAACGTGTGTCACGTCCCAGCAGGAGCAGATAGCGGGGGAGGACAGGAGGGGGTGGGGGCTGGCAACCGAATTTTGTTCTTTCCACAAACTCGTGTGGTGTGGCATGTGTGCTAGGACGTTCGTAACTTCACATTTGCCTCTAGAGCCCAGATGTTTCCATGCCGAGTGCCCCCCTCTCTCCCTCTCTCTCTCTCTCTCTCTGCCATTCTGCAGCCTTCTCCCCTCACCCGCTCCTCCAATTGCGATTCCCATGGCAACAGGCCTTTGTCCTGCAGAAGTCTTCAGGGAGAAGGGCAAAGGACAGTGGACAACAGAATTAATTGGTGCAGGGAGGGCTCAAACCCGTGGGACCCCCTGCCCAGGCTGGACGTGTTCTTTTGTACAATTAAAATGCACCGCTGGGCGTTTATAGCATGTCACCTCATCAGCCTTGCTCCTTAGACGTGGCAGGGCTCCCACAAGCACCGTGATGCGTTACCTACCGTAACTCTTCATTTGTAAACTACTGGTTTCACACCACCAGCAACGGCAGACCCTGTTCTAGGATACGGGGATGTAACCGTGGCTTTCAGCAGGCCTCCCCCCCCCCCCGCCCCACAAGGAGGCCTTTGGAAATATTTTATTTACCACGAGTAAAGGGAGTGGGTGCTATTCGTATCCAGTATGATTTATATTCTCTGATAAAGAATGAGGGGGCTTAATGGAAGAGACGGTGACTGGGGTCAGTGATGGAGTGATCAGAGAAGGCCTTTTCTCAGGTTGTGAGAACTCAAGAGAGACAGGAATAAAGTCAGGGATCAAGTCATGGAGAAAGAACATTCCCGGGAGTGGAGATAGCACGTGCAAAGGCCCTGGGGTGGAAACACATTGCACACATTCAAGGACAGGCGATGAGAGCATAGTGGTTGAAGTGCTGTTAGGTGGGGTGAGGAAGAGAAGTAGGTGAAGGTGGGTCAAGAAAGGACTTATTGATGGTAAGAACTTTGGGATTTGCAGTTTAGCTATTAAAGTTATTAATAGTGTTAGTGTCACCAATATTAATTGAATATTTACTGTATGCCAGGCTTTCTCCGGGACACTGGAGATCACCAGGGCATGGAGGCAGGCACGACCACTGCCTTCTTGTGGCTCTGTGGCCACTGGGAGAAAGAGGTCAGTCACTCAAAGTAAACCGTGAGAACAAATATTTACTCAGTGACTCCTCTGGGCTGTGTGGCCACTGGACTGGGGGCTGGACCTGCAAATAACGGGGGCCTTGGTCAGTGCAGTAGCCAAGAGAGAGGAAGCAATGCACATATTTTGGGCAGTGGAGCCATTTCAAATTTGTCTGGGGCCCCTGGTTCGATACATCATCACCATCATCATTACAATCACTCTCGTTTTTATAAAATAACCAGCACTTTCACTCACTGTGTGCCAGGCATGACACTGAGTGCTTTCCGCTGAATTCCCATGACGAGTCTGCAAGGCGGGTGGCGTTACCTTCCCGCTTTCCCGGGGGGGGGGCCCTATCTCGTTCTGTCCACTTGAAGGCTTAGACCCCCCCGGATGGAGCCCCTCACAACACAGCCCCGGAAACGCTCTGAGCCACTTTCCGCATTTCAGAAACCGAGGACCCACCTCTTGGGGTTCATGTCTCCCTCTCTCTCTGCCCCTCCCCTGCTTGTGTTCTGTCTCTGTCTCTCAGAAATAAATAAACATTAAAAATTAAAAAAAAAAAAAACCACATATGTAGGGGCTCACATTTTACCTTTGCCTCAGGCTTTACTGTGACTCAGCACACACTAGACTTTATTTAAATTTTTGGCATTCTGTTGTTCCATCATGTGTTGTTTTTTTTTTTTAGTTTTTGCATTAATTTTTATTTTTTAGCTTCAGATGCCAGGTTGACATTCCTGGAGAGAAGTGTCGAAGGCAGGAATTCAAATAGAAAATCAAGGCTGGAGATAGAAATTAGCTCGGGGATGGCTTTTGTAAACGTGGCTGTGGGTGAGGTCGGCTCAGAGGGAGTGGAGGGTGTGACAGCGCACCTAGTGATTCACACTCTTGGTACTCAGGCCCCTGTGGGGTCCCCTTCTGCAGAGACCACGGCTGACCTGTGTGACCAGCAGGGCACTAGGGAATCGTCCATGTGTGGCTTCCTAGGCAGGGTTATAAAAGGCCTCCAGCTTCCGGCGTGCTCTCTCCTGGCCCCTTTGTTAGCGGGAAACCACGTCATGTGGGCACTCAGACAGCCCCCTGGAGAGCTGCACTTGGCCAGGAACCGGGGCCTCCGCCACCGGGCAGCAGAGCTTGGCAGGAGTGTGAGGAAGCCACCTTGAACGTGGACCGCCCAGCCCCAGTCAAGCATTTAGGTGGCCACGACCCTGCTCAACACCTTCCCAGCAACCTGGGGAGAGACTCTGAACCGGAACCGCCTCGCTCGGCGGCTCCGGTCCCCAGATTCATAGTCGTTAAAAACTGGGGTAACTTGTTACGCAGCAGTAGGTGACAAGTGCCGGTGACAGAGGTGGCCCTGGGCCCCGTCCTGGAGCCTCTGCTGCTTAGAGGCGAGCAGAGGAGGTGAGCACATAAGAGCACCTGGGGAGGGAAGACAAAGACCATGGGAGGTTAGTGTCCCTGAAGACAGCAGGAGGGGGTGAGCCGGTCAAGGTCTGGAGCTGCGGGTCGAGGCCGCAGCCTTCAGATTTAGGAAGTGGAGGCCACTGGCACCCAGACAGCTTCTCGGAGGAAGCGGGGGAGGGCCTGGCGGTGCTGGGTGAAGAGGGGCTGGGGAAGGAGCGGCGAGGTGGGGGCCGCCGTGAGTGCTGATGTCTCCACCGCGAGCACACACGCTCCACGCATGCGTGGCACCAGCCCCTGGGCGCAGACCCAGATCCCTCCGAGACCTGCGTGGGGACTTCCGTCTGGCGGGAGTTTGCTGAGCACCTACCGTGGCTGTTGAGTGAGAGCGTGAGGAGGCGGCCGCGGGCTCCGGGCGCGAATAGAAGACTTGGCTGCTCACGAGCTCGTGCGGGAAGGACGGACGGGCTCGGAGGCGGGGGGCTGGGCGCCCCGTACCCCACCCTCCAACCGTCAGAAAGGGAGGCTTGCTTCCGTGTCTCCGCTCACAGACGCCCCTTCACCCACGCGCAGCCGGTGCCAGCGACCGCGCGGTATCCGCAGGCCAGAGGGGCCTCGACCTCCCAGCTCAGCGGACTTAGTGTAAACGGAAGACGCACCCTGGAAGAGAGGCCGTGCGTACGTTTTGGAAACAGGAGAACGCGTAGTGCTTCTCTGCTCGTGAGACGGAAAGCGAGGGTGGCATCCAAGGAGGAAGGAGCTTCAGGGACGCGTCTGTTGGCCTGGACCTGCGGCCGGCGCGGGCTGGGGCAGGGTTGTTCCCTGGCGGCCGCCGGGCCGAGCGCGGGGTCCCGGCTGCTCCCTGGCGGCCGCCGGGCCGAGCGCGGGGTCCCGGCTGCTCCCTGGCGGCCGCCGGGCCGAGCGCGGGGTCCCGGCTGCTCCCTGGCGGCCGCCGGGCCGAGCGCCGAGTCCCAGGCCCACGTGCGGCGCACGCGCACCCCGGGGTTCTCGGCGGCACCGCGCCAGCGGCGAGGCGTGGGCTCACGAGGAACCCCTGGGCCGGTCTGCGCCGAGGTCACCTCCCAGCGGGCGCCCCGGGTCCGTCCTGCACACGGGGGTCCTGAGGCGGGTCTCCTGCCTGACTCTGCCCGAACGTGCTCACGGGGCCGTGCTCGGGAGGAGGGTCCAGCCTCTCCGCAGAGCGTGGGGCTGTGCCGGACGCTCTCCCTGTAATCGTCATCGTCCCCTGTGGGCGTGGGTGCTGCTCTCGCGCCCAGTTTACAGATGAGGCGCCTGAAGCACGGAGGAGTGAAAGGCCGTGAAGGCGGAGGCCCGTCTGGCTTGTGCTCCTCGGTTTCCTTGCGGTGTGTCGCGCTGGGCACTCCGGCCGAGCAGCGTTGAGGGCGGAGCGGATAGACGGGCAGCGGAAGTACCGAAGGCCCGGGCGCCTGCCGGCTCAGCCGCTGGAGCCCGCGACTCCGTCTCCGGCCGTGAGTTCGCGCCCCGCGCTGCGCATAGACATTACTTAAAGAAAGAAACTAAGGAGAAAACAACGAAGACCGGATGGTAGGAGACGGTGGTTGTGCCTCTGGCACCCGTGGCCGCCACCCCACTAACCGCCTGCAGTGACATAGCCTGCGGAGGCTCCAGAGGCGTCCCGAGGCCCGTGTGCAAAGACGCCGCCAAAGGAGGCTCCGTGGCAGGCGACAAGGAGTGCACGGCCACGTGCACGATCGCTGGACGGAGAGTCACGTGGTGGAAGCGCGGCGGCCCCTCGACCGCCTCCGCGTGGGGTTCCCGGGGGCGCACACCCGAGACAGCTGGAGCGGGGCCCCGGGGGCTTGCCCGCCCCTGTCGCGCAGCCCTGCGCGCGGTAACCGGAACCCGGGGCACCCGGGGCCGCTGAGGGGCGAGCGGCTGAGCGCCACGTGGTGCGTCCACACGCCGCGGAGTTGGGCAGCCTCAGAAGGGGCGAGAACCCCCCTGCACGTACGACGTGGACGGACCCGGGGGACAAAAGGGCAAATGTCATACACTCACTCAAAGACAGTGCCCAGCGCTGTCAGAGCCACGGAGAGGGTGGGACGGTGGAGGTCACGGCTGGGGGGGGCTGGTTATGAGGCCAGTGTCAGCTCGGGAAGAGGCTCTGGAGCGGGTGTGGGGATGGCGCACCGCAGGGTGAGCGCGTGCGCGCCATCCCCAGGCTGCACGCCTCAAAACGGCGAGAATGGTGACTTCTACGGAGCGGACGTTTTGCCACCATGACACATGTTTTGGATGCGCGTAGAACCGACGTTAAGGGTCTCCTCCCCTCCCTCCCAGCGCCAGCTCCCATCCCTGCCCCCCACCCCCAGTCTCCGCGTCAGGAGCGGGTGGAGGCTGTCGCCATGGAAACCACAGCACAGGGAGGGAGGGGCCACAAAGGAGTGAGAAAGCCTCGAGCCTGGAATTTCCCAGGCTCTGAAGTCGCAGTCAGTGAGTTGGTAAAAATATGGGTCTTTGTCCCCAGTAGGACCGCTGCCCCTACGTCCTCACTAGGTGGGGACACCGTCCCCGGCAGGTGCCGCGCACACGTCCTCGCAGGGAGCGTGCCGGATCGACAAGGCAGCTTCTCTCCGGTTCCTTTTCTTTAAGTAGAAGTCTTTGGACGAGATACAAAATCATGACCGCTCTCCTCTTTTGCACGTGGATCTCCGAAAACAGGTTTTGTGCTACTGAAACTCGAGTCGGCACAGTTGTTGGCTTATTTAACAGTGACCCTGGCTGTGAACCCTCCTGGCCCATTCAGTCCGCTGACACATCCGTCAGGAACCATCACAAGCTGAGCCACTGGAGCCGCTCGGGCCCCCCACCCCCCGGGCTTGTGGGGCCTCGAGGGCGGGTCTCGCCGGCTGGATTCAGCAGGTGGACGCTTTCCCTTCCGGGGCCCAGGGTCCTTTCCCAAGACCATGCTGTTGCTGGCAGAATTCCGTCCCCTGGGGTCTGAGCCCGACCTCCTGACCAAACTCAGGGCTGAGTGTTCCTGGTCCCCTCGAGGTACCTCGAATGGGCAGGCTCTGTTGTGTCCCCCGCAAATCCCACATGTTGAAGCCCTAACCCCCGACGTGTGCTACTATTAGACGTGATTGCTAAATTAATAAATTCCAAGTCTGCTGAGACATTACTTCGGAGGGGTCCTCCCTCCTCCCCTTGACAGGAAGCGACTCGCTCCCCTCCCCCCAGCTCCTCCCTGTTCCCATCCTCCGCCCTCGCTCACCCCTGCCTCTCCAGGAGGGTATAAGCTCTGTCCCATCCTCACTTGGCTCCTGCATCCTGGGCAGAGTACAGCACCCAGCCCCTAGTGGGCCCCCCCAAAATCCATGTTGCAGGAGTAAATGAACTCTTTGGAGTAAATGAATGAACAATTCTTCTGACTGGGAAGGCCTAGGAAAGGCAATTAGATACCCCTCGTTACTTCCTTTTTTAGTTCTGATGCCTTGGGCAGTGCCCAGCACGCAGCTGGACTCAGCCAGTGTTTGTTGACTGACTCAGTGAGCAAATGAGGAGGACAGGTAACGTTCCTACACCCCTGGGGCTTGGGGCAGATTAGTGGTTCCTCGGTAAGGTGTACAGAGCCAGTGCAGCCCATCATTCCGCAACGTCCCCTTATACTGCGCCGTGCACAAAAGATGCACTTAACCTCTGCCGTCCAGCCGGCGGCCTCCGGAGCTTATGATAACTCTCCCATCCCTGGGGACCCTGGCTGGACGTCGGTAAACCAGCCTCTTCTCTGCTGGCACTGTCGGGGGTGGGGGTGTCGGTGCTGAGGCTGTTGCCATAGAAACAGCTGCCATTGGGAAGAGAGGACTACTGAGGCCGGATCCAGAGAAGCTCAGAGACTGGAATATTCCAGGACGGGAGTAAAGGCTTTGTGTGATTTAATAATCATGGCCCAGCATACAGCAGGGAGTTAATAATACCTGCGCACCTCAAGGAGTCACCCGCGGTGGGAGAGGGGTGTCACGGACCATATTTCTCCTTGTACTTGGAATTTTATTCGCACTTTGGGGGTGGAAATCTATATAGTTGGCATTTGAATTCATCCATCTACTTACCCACTTGCCTGCTTGCCTATCGACCCATCGATCCACCTGCATTGATCATGTTTTTTTTACTTTCGGTGACTTAAGATGTTTGATATTTCCGGGTGGGCGGGGGTAGGACGTACAGATCCAAGGAGAGCATTCCCCTCCCCCCCATCCCACCCAGGGCAACCAGTTCCTAAGGAGAATAACAGCCTGCCCACAGGCGCGTCTTTCATGTGCAAACCGACCCACAGATCCCAAGCTGTAGCCCCACCCATCTCCTTTCTGGGACTCCCAGCCCCTGTTGCCCCATCCCCAAGTGGGCCTGGGGCGGGTTAGGCGGTCCCTGTAGCCAAAGGGCTCATCACCAGCCCGAAGGTGAGTGGACAGACTACCTTTATCGCTGGCTATTTTTTCTTTTTGCATTTGGGATTTCTTTAGGAGTCCACAGAGACCCAAACAGTAAGATTTTGACCCTGCCCCAAAATGTGTTTTTTAATGAGTTTATTGGTGTATAATTTACATACAATAAAAGGTGTCAGTGGTAAGCATGCAACTAATGGGTTTTGACAAATGTACAGACCTGTGTAGTCAGCACCGCAATCAAGATGTAGAACGTTCCAAGGCTGTATTTTATTTTATTTTATTTTATTTTATTTTATTTTATTTCATTTCATTTCATTTCATTTCATTTTTTATTGTTTCAATTAATTTATTTCTTAATGTTTTTTATTTTTGAGAGAGAGAGAGACAGTATGAGTGGGGGAGGGGCAGAGAGAAAGAGACACACAGAATGTGAAGCAGCTCCAGGCTCTGCGCTGTCAGCACAGAGCCCAGTGTGGGGCTCAAACCCAGGAACCGTGAGATCATGACCTGAGCCGAAGTCAGGCGCTCAACCAACTGAGCCACCCAGGCGCCCCTATTTATTTCTTTTTATTTATTTTAAAGTTTATTATTTTGAGAGAGCGAGCACGAGCGGTTGAGGGGCAGGAGTTGAGAGAGAGAAAACCCCAAGCAGGCTCCACACTGTCAGTGCAGAGCCCGATGTGGGGCTCGATCCCACAAACCATCACCATGACCTGAACCTAAATTAAGCGTCAGACACTGAACTGACTGAACCACTCAGGCACCCCCAAGGATGCATTTTAATAAAAAAAAAGTCCGTGAATCCCTGATGAGGCGCCGGCCACTCGACTAAGGTTGACCCCACCCGACGTCTGTCGTCTCTGGGGTGAGGGACTTGTGTTTCTCTTCTTGCTAACATAGTCTTGCACAGGGTGAGTATCTGTAGGAGAAATTATTGAATGGAAGCATCTCCAAGCAGACGTCTGTAGAAGAAAAAAAAACGTTGCAGGGGAGGAAAAATAATTTTCTCCCCACCCTTCTGAGTTCTTGGCTGAGATCCCTGTGTTAAAGGACAGATTAACAAGAGTAGAACATGTTATGAACGTGCACACCTCACGTATACATGGGAGGTGGCCTAGAATCCAGGAGGGACAGGGGACATGGAGCTTTCAGGGGAGAGGAAACGATTTTTAGGAAAGGTGGTGTGATGGTTTGTGACTGTCTGTGTGGGTATGGTGTCTGCTTCTAGTCACCCATCCTGTGACAAGAGCCAGTCTTTCCCGGTGGATGGAGCTCCCGGGATGGACTGATTGATGATTTTGCACTCTTGTCATGACGTTGAGGACCTGAACTAGTGGACCAGGGGGACTCAGAGAAAACCCCCCCACCCCGGCATTTGCTCTTTTCCAAGGCCGGCAGCTCAAAAGAACCCAGATCCCAAAGTGACAAGTTTTGGGGTGGCACGTTCTGCGGTCCGTCAACACCATTTCTGTGTCCCTCTCGTCATCGTGGTCCTGGGGTCTGGCACATTGACTTAGCAGAGCAGGCTCTCAATAAACATTTGTTGAGTGAATAATTAAAAGAATGGAGGAGAATATAGTGAGGATACTGAACGTTTTTGTCACTGGCCACTTCAGGGGTGAAAACATGGGGCTTAGACTCTGTGAGGCTCAGAGCGAACTTTGTGCCCTTGCACAAAAACAGCGTCAAAGGACACGCACAGAGGATGTGCATGAACCGCTGGTGGGGGCACTGCAGGCTGAGACTCCCCCCACCACCACCCAGCACTCCCCATCCCCCACCCAGGCTGGCTGGAACCGGTCCCTATTCAAGGCTCTTTGATTCCATAGCAACAAACTCAATCTGTTACCCTGGAAACCAGTGCTAGGCTGAGGAGGTGTAAGTGGCTTGAAAATCAGCAGACAGAACCTCAGAGGATGGAATATTCCGGAATCTTGCATTTTGTATATTTAAAATCTCAGCCTGGAATTCCCTGGTTTTTCATTCCCTATTTGTGAATAAATAGAACCATGGCTTCTTCCCTGTGTGCTGCAGACAGGAGTACAGCATGGTGCAGCCGCTGTGGAAAACAGCATGGCGGTTCCCAGAAAAATTAAGCACGGAATGACCGTATGATCTAGAAATTCCACTTCTGGGTACTTTCCCCAGGAACTGAAAGCAGGGACCCAAAGAGATACTTCTACGCCAATGTTCTTGGCAGCCCGATGTCCACCCACAGATGAGTGGATAAGCAAAATGTGACATATGCATTCAGTGGGATGTTATTCAGCCCGAAAGAGGAGGGACATTCTGGCACAGGCCACAGCGTGGATGGACCCAACATGACGCTCAGTGAGATGAGCCAGCCACTCTCCGGGCCCTTGGGGTGGTCAGACTCAGGACAAGGGCAGCAAGAGTGGTGGGCGCCAGGGGCGGGGGCGAGTGGCGGTGAGGACTTGGTGTTTCATGGGGGCACAATTTCAGTTTTGCAAGACGAAGAGAGTTGCAAAGAGAGACGAAGAGAGTCTCTCTGAGACTTTGCTAGTCGAGCTCCTTATTTGTAAAACCAGCATATTAATTGGTCCTACCTTGTAAGATAATAGAAACGGCATTGAGCGCATGGTCCAGCATCTTATAAACTAGAATTGGACACAGGGTGGTTGGCGGACCAGCTACAGCGGCTTACTTTGGAGAATTTTTCCTGAAAATGAAGATTCCGCCTGTCACAGGTATCCCTTCCCCCAGTTGCTTTCTTTAGCGATGGCGTCCCTCACTGTGTTAGCACGTTGTCTTCTAACACCAGGATTGTGCAAAGCGGTTGTGTGTGTACCCTGTAGGCACAGGCTTCTAGTTTTCGACTACAACATGGCTGCAAGGAGCATTTTCACCAGGGGAGATCATGGGCTCCGGAAGCCATGTGGCTTCCGTTCAAATCCCAGCCCTGCCGCTGGCTAGCAGCGTAACGTCGGGGAGATTGCTCAACCTCTGTACCTCCGTCCACTCATGTCTAAGTGGGGGATGATACTGTCATCCACCTTGTAGGGTCTGATAATTCTCTGTGGGTGCCCAGCCCAAGCAGAGTCCACAAGCAGAGAAAAGGCACTAAACGCGTAGTCTGTATTCTTGGAAGATGTCTGGTTTTGGATGATCTGATTAATATCAGCATCTCTGAATAACTGTGAGCTCCGTGAAGGCAGGAAGCACGTCTGTCTTGATGAATCCGTGTACACCCAGTGCCTGGCTCAGGGTCCGACTCATGGGAGAAACTCAATCAGTAGGTACTAGGATTCATGTTAATAATTTTAAAAAAAAATTTTAATGCTTATTTATTTTATTGAGAGAGACAGACAGACAGACGGACAGAGAGTGTGAGTGGGAGGGGCAGAGAGAGAGGGAGGCACAAAATCCAAAGCAGGCTCCAGGCTCTGAGCTGTCCGCACAGAGCCTAACATGGGGTTCCAACTCATGAATCGCAAGATCATGACCTGAGCCAAAGTCATATTCTTAACCGACTCCAGACGCTTAGCCCACTGAGCCACCCAAGTGCCCCAATGTTAATAATTTGTTAATAAAGCCCAATGTTTTATGAAGCCTTGCCTGATGTGGCTACCGTGGGCTCCCTTGCACATGCCCGGCATGTTTTTGCCTCAGGACATTTGCACTTGCTATTCCTTCTGCCTGGATTTCTCTTCCCCCAGAAAGTCTCACGTTTACTCTCCCTCCCTACGCACCCCCATTCAGCCTTCTGCTCAGATATTACCGGTCCTTAGCACGTATCTAAGACAGTCCTTCCCTTCCGCATCAATACCTTCCAATTCTCTGCTTTCTTTTTCCTCACAGTCCTCCCAGACTTCTGAGGCTGTAGTAACACTTCTGTTCCTCCTCTGTCTCCCTTGCACCATGCAGGCTTTACAAGTGCAGGGGCTTAGCTCATTGTGTGCCCTGCCACTACCCCAAGGTCTAGCATGACCCCCGCCTCCTAGGAGATCCTCAACATCTTTCTTAAGTAAAGGGCCAGGCTTTGGGAACAGACGAATGTGTCTGGGTGCAAAACCCAGGGTAGCAGAAGCCGGGCTCGGTCTGCCTGGCACTTATTCTCTGCCTGTAGACAAGGCACGCAGAGAAGCTCCATCAGTGCCTACCCAACGACCATCTGGATTCTGACCGGAGGCTGCAGGAGGTGCCTGGTTTCTAACTGTGCAGAGGCCCTCGCATGTGTGTTTTTGTCTTCTGCAGACCCCACTCAGAGGCACCCACGGGTGCGCGTGGACCGCTGCGGGGGCGGCTGCAGACCTCTCCCCATCCCTCCCCGTGCACCACCCTGTCTCCGAGAGATTAGTCGACCTACATGGCCTGCTCCCTCTAGAGACTGCTTATCTGCCCTTAGCAACAGAGGGAGGCTCAGACCGTCACCATGGAAACTGCAGCTGAGTGGAGAAGCGGGGTGCTGGGGAAGGGGCCCAGAGAGCCCTGCAAACTGGAATTTTCCAGTTTTCGGAGGCCCTCAGGAACCCTGAGCTGACACACAGTAGGTCTTCCCTAAATGGTTATTGACAGAATGGCGGAGCCTCAAGGCAGCCTCGCCCCCGCCGCTCATTTCTGTCCCCAGAGAAAGTCTTAAACGCCTTTGCTGGGCAGATACTCTTAGTTCCTTTACATCTTAGTGAAATTCAGAACCCTAATGGGCGAGTGTTAACATTTACCGAGCACTGGCTCTGAGCTGAGGGCTTCCCAGGGACTGAATGCTTGTGTCCCCCTCTCTGCTCCTATGTGGCAGCCCTGAGCCCCAAGGGGGTCATATTTGGAGGGGAGACCTGTGAGGGGGATGATTCGGTCACGGTGGGATCTGTGCCCTGGTAAGAAGAGACAGGAGAGATGACCTCTGTCCCCGCCTCGTGAGGACACAGGGAGAGGGGAGCAAAATCGAGTCTTCACTAGAGTCAGACTGCCCTGGTACCCGACGTGGGACTTCCAGCCCCCAGAAGTGCGAGGATACGCCTCTGCTGTGGAGGCCCCCAGCCTGTGGTGTTCCGTGATGGCAGCCCCCCACCTCCGCCTTTCCCGCAACCCCCCAGCCCCGCAAGCCGAGCCACCCCGACCTGTGGCCGCTGCCATTCTGAGGAACAGAATGGTTGCCATGGACACAGCACCGAGTGGCCCCAGTCCCGGAGACCCATCCATTTGCAAACCATAGGCTATTTAAATGCTAGCCATCTGTTTGAATGAATCTGAGGGGCACTTTGAAGCTCTCATTCATTTGTCGTTTTTATTTTTTTGAGGCCGTGGATTCTAAAGTACAAATTATTTCAGGCACCCTTTCTAAGACAAAAATGCTATCTCTCAAATTATGGCAAAAAGGTTAAAATCTGAAAAAAAATGCCGTAAATTAATGAGATCTTTTCTTCTCCTTTTCTTTCCTTGTCTTTTCTTTTTTTCTTTTCTTTTCTTTTTTTTTCACCCTCACACTGTTTACTTCATTCTTGTCTAAGCTGTCACCGTTGGGTTTCGGGTGTTTTAGGTCGGTGTCCCCTGCGGGCCTCTCCTCAAAGCTCCCCGCAGTGCCTGGGGCGTAGTAGGAAATCAATAGCTGAACGAATGAAGGAATGAATTTTGCTTCTGAAAAATGAGGATCGTCATGGTTTACATTGTCTGGCTTTCTGTCTCTTGTCTCGATCTCTGTCTCTCTCTCTTTTTTTTAAACTTGAATTATAACATAAACACGTCCCAGAGCATGAGCTAGCCTGGTGCTCGCATAACTTACCACATTGTCCATTGCTAAGATGAACACATACATGTAGAACTTTACACGAACAAGATTCACACAAGGATTTTTGTCAAAAGACCAGTGCCTAAAACCACACGAATGTCCTTTCTTTTATTCTAAAACACCTTCTTCCCCACCCCCCACCCCCGATTTTAACATTTTTGCCATAACTTAGTAGATGGTAATTTTCTTTTACAAGGGTGCCTAAAATAATTTGCAATTTAAAAACGCACGGCCTCCAGCAAATAAACAAATCAACAACACAAACAAGGGAATTCGCTTTTGCCGGTCTCTGCTGAAAGCAGACCCGGGTTTAGTGTTCTCAGAGAATAGGAATGAGCGCAGGGTTTCGGAGGAAAGCCCTACTACAAGATGTAAATACATCAAGGAATTTTCTCTTATAGAGTAACGGCGTTTAAAAAGCACATACCATTTTTAAAAGAACGATTTGCCTAGATGTTACCTCAGTTACAACAATTAGATAATTCAGTAATAAACGAATGCATAAATATTTTCTGAAAACAGAAGGAAGGGTTTTTTTAATCACAGCAACTTTTTTTTAAGTATAAAAATATTTCTTTACATTTCCCCACCGATGGCAATTAATACACTCTGTAATGAGCTCATTAAAACAAACAAACAAAAAACCCCAAGGAATCTCGGCTATCAATCGAATGCGAGTCATTTGGAAAAAAAATCTGAAACTCGTATTGTGTTTTTACTTTCATAATTTTAAATTACAGTGAAAAATCTTCATTCTTTCACAGACGTCTTGCACATTCACAGTAGAAATTATCATTACATTTAGATAAACACAAAATATGAAACACAGCACTTCCAAAACACGGAGACTAATGTTATATATTACCAAAAATAGGAAATGTCATAAGCACACCTCTTTTTCAAACCCCAAACAATCTGAGCAAGAACTTTCAGCTTCAGAATAACAAAGGACGTGTATCCCTTTCCTAAAATGTCAGAAGACCTTTTTTTTTAAATAAATGCAGTGCAATATTTCAAAGTTTACATTTTGAGGTTTGGAGTTTATTAAATATAACAGCACATCTGGAAACTAAATTGTAGAACCTGACATGTCACAGCTGGAAACACTCAGGAAAAATCACGTTTGCTTGTTTTTAGTTGAACGTGTTAAGATTCACAGGGATGGGTGGATACGTTGAATGAGCGCGTAGCTTTGCTTTGCCTCACGATGTGTCTCGATAAGCAATTCTCGAAGATTCGAAAAAAAAAATGTTCCCTTAGAAAGTGAGGTCCATTATTTTTCTTTGTTCTGACTAAAAATGCTACACCCTCTCTTTATAGCCCCTGACGAGGCTCAGCCCTCCTGTACGGAAACGTGCAGGCTAGATGTGTCCCCATGGCCCTGCGCTGAAGCGTAGACCTCCGTGCAGATGCCCCCCCCCCAAAGAGGTTTCCTGCCAGAAGAGCAGAAAGTGGACCCTCTGCCCGCACCTGTCCCTCCCACGTGAGAGTGCATTGCAGGGAGGGAGAGAGGAGGGGCTGGTCTGAGTCTTCCCTGCTTCATGACAGACCCCTGAATTTCCCCTTCAGGGAGCCCAGAGGACCAGCCTGTGTCAGCCAGGGCCTCACAGAGTGCTCTGGGAAGCTCTCCACTCCATTCGTTCATTCATTCATTCCTTCAACTGATAGTCACTATGTTAAGCCCTGGAGATACAGCGGGGGACAAGGCAGGGAAAAGTCCCCACTTTCACGGGGTTTATGCACCAGCAGCCGGGAAGTCGATCCACAGAGAAGCAAAGAAAAGAGTAATTTCTAACAGTGGTTCATGCCTTGGAGAGGTGACATTGTGTAGAGGGGCTACTTTAAGCTAAGAGGGTTGGAGGGGGGTGGGGGTTTCTCCAGCTAACATTCTGGAATTCCACAGGAAACTCCAGACAGAGCGAGGGAGTGGAGGGAAACAGCGAGGGCCAAGTTCTCAAGGGCAGTGAGAAGCCAGTGCACGCGGAGAGCCAGGTTTCCCTGGGGAGTGTTGCAGGATGGGCTGGAGAAATCACCGGAACAGAGCGGGTGCCCTGTACATGTATCCGATGCATGAGTTTAAAAAAAAAAAAATTTTTTTTTGACGAAGGTCTCGCCATCAGACAGATACTAGGGCTGCCCGAACAAATCACTGCGGACCGGGGCTCACACAGGGGGAAATACGTTCTCTCCGAGCCCCGGAGTCCGGGAGTGCCGCATGAGGGGCCGCCCAGGCTGGCTTCTCCCGAGGCCCCTCTGGACACCGTCTTCCCTTTGTGTGGGTCCATGTCCCCATAGCCTCTTCTTCTGGATTTGGTCCCAGCCATATGACTCTGTTTCAAAGTATTCACCTCTTTAAATGTCCCGTCTGCTAATACAGCCTCTTTCTGATGTGCTGGGGGTGGGGGCGTGGGGTGGGGTGGGGGGACACAATTGAGCCCATAACCAGGGTGGAGCTGACCTGCCTGTGATGGTCACGGAGTTGTTCAGACCCGGAGGGGGTCCTGCAGGGGGTCCAGCCGCGTGTGCGTGGGGAGGATGGGCAGAGCTGGAGCCACGGGCCCTGGAAGGGGAATGTGGTCTCTGACCTCGACCTTCTGCAGATCTCTGCTCACGGGGGCGCTTCTGGGGCCCCCGGACAGGGGGAGTGAGCACCCAGCTGAGGCCTCGGGTCTCCGGGCCTCTCCCCAGGCCCTGCCTCCGCTCTGGCCTCTGCCCTGCCTCCGCTCTGGCCTCTGCCCAGGAGCTCCCGCCCAGTGAGACCCTATGGGGGGGGAGGGGGCTCAGGCTGTCACCATGGAAACCGCAGCAGGATGAGGAATGAGGGGACCTGAGAATGCAGAGAGGGAGCTGAAGACTGGACTTTTCCAGAATCGGGGTTTAAATCCCCAGCCGGGCACAGAGGGCAGTTAACCGATGCCCTTGAACGAGGACATGCACCCCTCTCCAGGGGTCCCCCGCCCAGAGTGCACCTGAGCTGAGGCAGCAGACCCCTCAGGGGGCCCGGGGGGCCCAGACGCGGTGAGGCTGGGGTTCTCACGTCCTCTCTGCTCCTGCACATTTCCTGGCCAAACCTGGACTTGAACATCTCAGAACTAAGCAGTTTCAACCTTGACCGGGCGCCAGGCAGCTGTTTAAGACGACGTGGATGCTTCTCACAGCAGCGGGGGGGGGGGGGGGCGGGGCGCGAGTTCTGGGAGGCCAGAGGGGAAGCTTCTGGAAGCCTGGGCAGGGGCCGTGGACTAGCTGGGAGAACACGGAACACTGGCTGCCTCTAGAGAACCAGACCGTGTGGCATCTCTAACCGCACACATGTGCACATAATAATAATTACAACAACAGCAGTAACAACGGGGCAGGAGGAAGGAAGCCCGGGGAAGTGATGCGTGTTTTCGGCTGTGATGGTGGCAATGGTTTCACGTGTGTGTAGTTACCCCAGACCCATCAGGCTGCACGCGTTAAACTTGTGCAGATTGTTACGAGTCAGAAGAGAGAATGAAATGGCAACAGAGGCAGGGCCCGGGGCACCCCTCCCCGGCCACCCCTGGCCACACGAGCTGGCCTCTCCCGCCCTACTCCCCGCTCCTCTAGTGCCTGATGAGGTCCCGTCCTGTGCGTGCGAGGCCGAGATCACTCTGTGACCACCCGTCCGTCTATGAGCAGGTCGTGTCAGAAAGCTCTCAGGACACCGAGTGTGCCCATCCACGTATGCTGCCCGAGGCCCTGCCCAAACCTCGAGACCGCCCTTCCTTCCCCTCCGGCTCCCGCAGCCCCTCCGATCCATCCCGGACCCTCCCCCAGTTGCCCAGCCCCCTGTGTGAAGAAGGACTGGGGACCGGACCTCCCCGGCGCTAAGGACCCTCTCGGTCCGCAGGTGGCCCCCAGCTGGCCCGAGCAGAGGGCCGGGTCTCTGGTTACTGGGAGCTGCTCCGCGTGGACTGAGGTGCTAGGTGAGCAAACGTCTTCCTCCGGGACCTGAGATTCAGTGTGATGGGGACCCCATGTGAGACCTCCCGCCCGGGGCCACCTGCAGAATTCGGGCGGAGCTGCAGAGACCTGTGGTCAGCCTGCGCTGACCGGAAACTCTTCCGGAGCTTTTCGAGATGATTAAGCACAGGAAGCTTCTTCAGGAAGCATTAAATCACATACTCTTAAAATGGGATAAATCACACCAAGGGCAAGACTCCACACACGTCCTTTCCAGACTACGGTGCCAGTGTCCAAGTCTTTGCTGCTGTCGTGGATCCGCGTGCTGGGGACGCAACGTGATACGCACCCAGCTGTCCTACGGGGCCCCTCTCTCTACTCGCTCGCTCTGGAGCCCAGAGGCAGCCTTAGCTCAGAAGCGGTGGGCCTCTGGGGTGCAACAAGCACCTGTTTGTCAAACCCGCGCTAGATGGTCAGCCACCTTGGCCGGAATGTTCGGGCTCCCAGTCTCCACCCACGGTCTCCCCGCTAGTCCCCAAGCAGGGCAGGCGTCCGGCCTCAGGGCTTTCCAGTGACTTGCTCCCTTCCTCCGTCCAGTCAGGTTCAAATATCACCACCTCCAAGAAGCCCTCCTTGACCACTCTCTCTCGAATATCGCTCTCTGTACCTTTCGAACCTGACTTACTGTCCCTCCTAGCACACTCACCGCCGCCTGGAATCTCAACCTTACGTTCAATGTATGACCCCCCAACTAGAATATGGGCTCTGGGGAACCAGGGCTTGGACCCTTTGTTCTTCCTTGCGTCCTCCACCACCCTCTGGGGTGCCCTCCGCAATGTTGTTGGAAGACACGACGGTGTACGGTGTACGAGCCTCCTCTGCTAGCGCCTCTGCGCCCCAGGGAGCCAGACGTGAATTTCCTTTATTCCCCCTTGTTCCTGGGGGAGGTGAAGGGGGGAAGCTCGTTCAATATTTCTGATCAGTCAGTATTCCGGGAACATAAAACGCTGGTGTTTAGAAGATCGGCAGGAATTCTGCCCACGACCTCAGAGGTTGTGACGCCAGCCCTCCCCTTCTGCAGGGGTGCTGCGGATGGTGACTGGTGACGCATTTCACCGAAATGCGTGCTCCACACACCGGCTTCTGATGCAGACTCTGCAGGCACTCAGCAGGCCCTCCCCACCCCTCCCCCTCCTGCCGAAGGGAGGGCGGTGGGCCTGTTGCCATGGAAACTGCAGCCTGAGTGGGAGGCGAGGGGCTGGGAGAGATGTGGAGAGGGCTGCAGAGGGTGGAGACTTCCCAGCCTTGACACTGTGGGTTGGGGCCTCCGAACTCATCCAGGGCTCTCTGTTCCCATCACCCCTTCAGACCTCCTCCTACTCTGGCCGCACCCAGAGTTCTGGATCCTTCCCTCCCCTCACTTCCATGGGAGCACTCTCTACCCCGTGCCCCCCTCCCCCCGTCTCTTGTTCATACTCCTTAGGCATAAGGATACCCACCTTGGATGAGTCCACTGCCCACTTCACCAGCCCCCCTAGGTTTTCCCTCCAGTTTTCTTTATTGTGGGAAAACACGCATACCTGGTGGTCATTTTTAAGTGTACAGCTCGGCGGTCATAAATACATCCACACTGCTGGGCAGCGGTCCCCACCATCCACCGTGGCAAAACTGAACCTCTGTCCTCATTAGACGCTGTCCCCCCTCCCCTCCCCTGGCGCCCCCCCTTCTGCTCTCTGTCTCCCTGAATTTGACTCCTCCAGGGACCTCAGAGAGGTAAACTCACACAGTGTGTGTCCTTCTGTGCCTGCATCTCACTGAGCATAACGTCCTCAAGGTCATTCAGTTTGTGGCCTGTGTCCGAGTGTCCTTCCTTTTCCAGGCTGAATAATATTCCATCGTGTGTACAGACCACATTTTGTCATCAGTGGACACTTAGGTTGCTTCCGCTTTTTCAGTACATGCTGCTGTGGACGTGGACGTGGAAGTGTAAATATCATTTTTGAGACCCTGCTTTCAGTGCTTTGGGGCATCTACCCAGAAGTGAAATTACTGGGTCATATGGTAATTCTATTCTTAGTTTTCTGAGCAGCGTTTTCCCAGCGGCTGTGCCCCCAGCTCCCCAGCTTTAGCCACAGTAAACAATGGGGATGGATTTCTAGTGGTACCTGTGGCACCTCGTGGGGAGTCTCCACCGTGTGCCCGGCGCTGGTCCCGTGGTTCCCAGCGTTATCATAGAGATAGAGTATTATGCTTAGCTCAATAAACAGTATTACAGCCCTTACTCCATGCCATTCAGCCCTCTAAATTCTCACTTCCTCAAAGCTCACCCGAGACGTGTTCTAATACTACCCCAGTTTTACACATAAGGACATTGTGGGGGGGGGGACACAGGAGTCAGTGAGTTGTGGAGAGTCACACAGCTAGTAAGTGACAAATGTCAGATTCATATGACAGAGCCTGTACCCTTAACCTCAGGCTTTGCTGCTGCTTGGCACATGTCTGAGGGCTGCGTGCAAAGAGGAGGCTGTCTGGCAAAGTCCTGATTCGCTCACCGCTGCCGGACACATCGGCCCCAAAGTCATGAGTCCTGATCTCCACAGGGGAGCGGTGCAGACAGAAAACAAGGGGGGAAATTCTCGAATCAGAACTGACCCTTGGAGAAGCTTCCATCCAATCCATCCAGTCAACCATTTATGCATCTAAATATCCATCCATTCCCCACTCATCCGTCCTTATATTCAACCATTAACCATCCATCAGTCTATCCACCCGCCCATTTATGGGTCCATCTAACCTCCATCCATCCATCCATCCAACAAAGAAGAGGAACATATCTCTGAGAAAAAACAGTTGTGAATACCTCCGTGATTAATTGAGTTACGTATTATTCACCAGATGCAGAGGCACTGTGGCCTCTTCCCAGCCCCGGCCCTGGATTCACCCCGGCTGCCTCCCTTCCTTGCTCAGTCTTCATCAGATGCCCTGGCTTCCTTGTCGTTCTTCCGCAGGACAAACACGCTCCATTTTCAGATATTTCCAGGTGCTGTTCTCTCTACCCAGAATGGTTACTTCCCTAATGATCCAAAGGTCTGTGCCCTCGTTTCAGGCCTGCTCAAATACCACCACCTCCAGGGAGACCTCCTTGACCAGCTGACCTAAAGGAGCTCTCTCCTTCTCTGTCCCTCTCTTCACCCTGCTTGCACTTTATAGCACTCATCACCACCAGGGACCTCAGTTATTTTGGTTGCCTATGTCCTCACTTAGATGAAAGGCGCGTGAGGAGGAGGGTTGTCTTGGTGTCTACTTTATTCATCGCACTTAACCCCATGCTGACCCACAGTGGGGCCTCAACAAATACTTGCAGAATGAACACAATCGTGGGGCAGAAGGAGGGAAGGAAGGGTCTCCCAGAGGTCAGAAACTGGGCCTCATGTCTCAGGGTTCTACTTTCCAGATTCTAGAACAGAGCAGGTAAAGCCGAAAGAGGCTCACTGACTACCCATAGATGGATAGCTCCATCCAACTGTATTTGCGCGCGCACGCACCAAGCTAACGTGAGGTGAGAACACAAGCTGGGTTTGTTACTGCTGCTTAGCCCGGACTGGCAATTCGTATCCAAGCGGGGGAGGCCCTGACAGCCGCTTTCTCTGTGAAGACCGCGCCAATGACGCACCT
Source organism: Cryptoprocta ferox (assembly GCA_028646485.1). NCBI lineage: Eukaryota > Metazoa > Chordata > Mammalia > Carnivora > Eupleridae > Cryptoprocta > Cryptoprocta ferox. The sequence goes on along the minus strand of CM053563.1, from coordinate 1,361,446 downwards.
GTGCCCGCGCCTTGCAGACGCATGGGTGATGTGACGCAATGCAAGTCCCCGCCCGGAGGGCCCCGAGGGCACTGGCTGACGCCCACCCCTCTGCTCCCACCCAGCTCCTCAGGATTCAGGCTGTTGTCATGGAAACCGTTGGGCAGCCTGGGAGCGAGGGGCTGGAGAGGGCGCACCCAGAGCCCTCGGGGACCCCAATCCCAGCCTGGCACGCGGCAGGCCCTCAGCTCCTGCTGGAAAGTCAATGTCCTGCCTCCCCTAAAGCGCAGGGATTCTGTCCATCTTCCTAGGCAATTTCTGGCAGGTGTTTATAGCCCGAGTCTTGGATCTTGGGGTGGCTGGTGGGTTCAGTCTTCTCTGCAACAAATCGTGTACCAGGACCGAAAGTAGGTCCAAGTGCAAGCCCGAACTCCATGCCACCCCCTGCCCTGGGTGACAGAGGGGGGACCCCAGCCCAGGGACCGGGCACATGCAGCTGAGCTTGGCAGGAGCGCAGGAGGCAGGCAGTGAAGACCCTGGTGAGGCGGTTCCCAGCAGAGGGAACAGCAGGTGCAAAGGAAAACAAACGTCACCTTTGCCAGAACTCGGAGAAGGCCAGAGGCCCCTGGAGCAGAGTGTGGGAGGAAGGAGATGGCAGGGGGCTGAAAACTGGGGTGACCTCGGTCCCCCAATGGGGCCCTGTGCTGGGGGCTTAATGCTCTGAGGTCACCATCATGAAAATCTTCATTGTATCTTTGAATTTTTGTTCTGGAGTAAAGATTAGAGGACATACCCCTGGGCGCAGAACCGTGCCTCCAACACCGCCCAGGCTTCCTGGGACACATTCTGAGCAATCCCCTTCCCACCCTGCCTGTGAACCCTTCCTGCCCTCTGCTCCTAATGGGGGGTCGTGGGCACAGAGCTGGGGAGGGTTAGGGTCACCGGTGAGGGTCTGCACTCACCCACCAGTCTCTATCCCCTTGTGTCCTGGGGAGCATGACATGAAATAAATAAAAAACACCATTAACAGATGGAAAGTAAGTCTGCAGAAGAACGGAAAGAGCCTCTTCTTGCTTTCTGAACAAGGGGCCTGCATTTCACACTGCACTGGACCCTGCAAATTATGCTGCCAGTCGTGGCCGGAGGGGTCAGCCCAGGCCAGACCGGGTCAGTCCCCATGTGGGCCCTGCAAGAGGAGGGTGTTTATTGTGGGAATGATCAATTAAACAGCAGAGCGATGCAATTTAAAACCTCGTACTTGCTCTCAGGTGGAAAGGGGGCACTAGGGGAGTGGGGGGAGGCAGACCCTTGAAGCCGGGGGCCCGCCGCCAGGCAGGAGGTGGTGCAGGCTGGGGCGGGGGGGTGGCAGAGGAGCGGGGAGGGAGCCAGCAGCGGAAATAAATGGTCAAGAAGAGGCAGAAGCCGGGGGCCGTTCTTGGGCCTGAGGAGAAGCAGATGTGGAATTTGACCGTGGCCCCCTGACCTCCAGCCACACACCGGACGCCGGCCGGGGGCCCCGCGGCAGACAC
>CM053563.1:1317737-1359438 GCA_028646485.1 Cryptoprocta ferox | reverse complement strand
GTGTCTGCCGCGGGGCCCCCGGCCGGCGTCCGGTGTGTGGCTGGAGGTCAGGGGGCCACGGTCAAATTCCACATCTGCTTCTCCTCAGGCCCAAGAACGGCCCCCGGCTTCTGCCTCTTCTTGACCATTTATTTCCGCTGCTGGCTCCCTCCCCGCTCCTCTGCCACCCCCCGCCCCAGCCGGCACCACCTCCTGCCTGGCGGCGGGCCCCCGGCTTCGAGGGTCTGCCTCCCCCCACTCCCCTAGTGCCCCCTTTCCGCCTGAGAGCAAGTACGAGGTTTTAAATTGCATCGCTCTGCTGTTTAATTGATCATTCCCACAATAAACACCCTCCTCTTTGCAGGGCCCACATGGGGACTGACCTTCTGGCCTGATCGGCACTCCGATGGCCAGAGGGCAGAGGGCAGCAAGGGTTTGGGCGGGGGGGGGGGGGGGGACCAGTGGCCCAGATCCTGTCCCAGGGAGGCAGGGTGGCCCTGGAGGTGATGCCCCGAGCCATGTTCCCTGCACTGCTGGGCTCCACTTCCAAACCGAAACTCAGAGATAAAATGAAGATTCTCATGATGGTGACCTCAGAGCATTAACCCCCCAGCACAGGGCCCCCCTTGGGAGGCCCCCGATCACCCCGGTTTTCAGCCCCCTGCCTTCCCCTTCCTCCCACGCTCTGCTCCAGGGGCCTCTTGCCTTCCCACATTCTGACAAAGGTGACGCTTGTTTTGCTTTGCACCTGCTGTTCCCTCTGCAGGGAACAGCCTCACTGGGGTCTTCACTGAGCACTCTGCCGCACGAGCCCCACGCCTGGGTGCTGGGTTCCGGCAAGGGCCCAGGTGAGATTGAGAAGTGATATAGTTGGGGTGCCTGGGGGGCTCAGTCAGTTAAGCGTCTGCCTCTAGATTTGGCTCAGGTCATGATCTCACTGTTCGTGAGTCCGAGCCTGGCATCTGGCTCTGTGCTGACAGCCCGCAGCCGCTGGAGATTCTGTCTCCCTCTCTCTCTCTACCCCTCCCCTGCTCCTGCTCTCTCTCTCTCTGCCCCTCCCCTGCTCCTGCTCTCTCACTCTCAAAATAAATAAACTTAAGAAAAGAATTTATGTTTAAAAAAAAGAAAGAAAGTAATAGAAGTGAAATTTGTATCATCGCTTCTTTTGTGCACTCTGGCCACGTTTCCCGACCTAGGATGGTTTCCCCCACCAGGAGACACGGGCAACATCTGGGAGTATTTTATGTTGTCACAACTGGGGAGGGAGGCTGGGCTCCCGACGGTGAGCTGGGGGGACACCAGGGACGCCCCCGACCCCCTCCCCGCAGCAGGGAAGGGTCCGGTTTGACCTGTCAGCGGACGTAGGTCTGCAGCAGGGCTCAAGTGTGAGGCCAGCTGCCTGCCGAACCCCCTCCAGACACGTAGCACAGGAATCCGTCCCATCAGATCCCGAGGAGGAAAGACAGCCGCCCCAGGAAATCGGGAAAGCTGGCCTCCGGGGTCCCCGGGCTGACAGCTGCAGCTGGGCCCCCAACAGACCCTCTGCCTGGAGCTGTGGAATCGCAGCCACCTCCTGCCTCCCTCTGCCTGCAGCTCATGACCCTGGGGAAATCCCACTGGGAGGAGGGGCGGTCGCTGAGCAAGGCCTTTGTCTGAGCCTGGGTGTTCCAAGTGTGTCTTCTGGGGCACCTCAGAGAGCCTCCGGGCACCGGGGGGCTCCGTCTGTTAAGTGTTCGGCTTCAGCTCAGGTCATGATCTTGCGATCCGTGGGTTCGAGCCCCGCGTTGGGCTCTGTGCTGACAGCTCGGAGCCTGGAGCCTGCTTCAGATTCTGTGTTTCCCTCTCTCTGCCCCTCTCCTGCTTGTGTGCTGTTTCTCTCTCACAAAAATAAATAAACATTAAAAAATTAAAAAAAAAACATTAAAAAAATAAAATAATTAATTAAAAAATAATATGTATGTTACAGACGGGCGTTCGGGCAGGAAGGGACCCGCCTAAGTCAAGGCTGCAGGTGAGCCTTTCTCAAGGGCTGTCTGAGCATGTGATCACCCAGCGCAAAACCCCCAGCGGATCCCCAATGTTCCTGTAACAAAGGGGAAGATTCTGTCTTATGGGTAGCGGGGGCTACAGAATTTCCTCTGGGGGGGACATAGGGGAGGCAACATTTTGGAAGAAGTGGAAAGTTAAGAACATATCTTGATATTTCATTTCCTTTACCTTCCCGACTCGTGCCTCATGGTTGTGAAAAAGCAAACGGATGATTTTATTATTACTATGTGTGTATCTGTGAAAGATGAAATATCCCCATTGTTTCGTACTTTTCGTGTAAGTGCGGGGATATTTTTCCAGGAAACCATAGAAAAGAACGTTTCGGGATCACTGATTATGTGCTGGACATTCTCATTTGCAAGCATCAGGATTCCAAGCTGTTGCATTAAAAATGAAAGGGCAGATTTTCAGCCTCGGAAAAATCCGGGAATAATCACAGCCAGTGGTACCCATGGAAACAATCAGAGAAACAATCTTAATGAATTCGGACACGTTTCTTTCTTTCTTTTTTAACCACCTTATGGAAAAAGGCATCTCTTGCATACAGAGAATCTTGTGCCGTATCTGAGAAACCCACCTTGTTTTCCTGTCTGTGAAATAACAGTGCATACGCGTGGACAGACTGGGTTCCCCAACAGGCATTAGTGGTGAATTCAGGGAGCATTTCGCATCACAGCATGGGTCAAGGTCCCCTGTGCACACGCTTGACCTGGGGCAATGTCATACTCAGGAAGGGATTTCAGCCCGAAAATTCTTCCTTATTAGGAAGCTCTGTGATCCCGGATCATCTGTGTCTCACTGAAATCCGCCAGTGAGGGCTGCCTCCATGGCAACCCTGGGCGGTCTCAGGTACTTCTTCTCTCTCCAGGTGACCTGCGTGGCCCCGGGAGCATCTTCCCTCGCAGGATCCTGACACGTCCCCTCCTCTGCACGCACACAGCGGTCCTTAGGCCATGGCCCTGCCTGCCTCCCTCCCTGGACCCTGACCTCAGCCCACGTGTCTCGCTGGCTAACAAAACGGACAATTTTCTCTTGCTTCTGATGGGGCCCCCCCTCTTAGGAGATAAACACATTTGTAGGACGTCTCTTGACTAGGAAGGAGTCTCATTTCAGCCACCTCTTAACAAAAGCAGGAGGCTTTTCTGTTGAAATAACTCATTGCCCCCACTCGGACCCACCGCCCTGGACTTTCCACTGTCTTCGCTGGGACTGGGCTCTAAGTGGAGCCGCAAAGCGCCCGGGTGTCTGTTAGATGTGCGTTCAGGAAGCTGTGGGTCTTCCCTTGCGGGCTGAGTGACCTTCCCTCCTGGCCGTCCTGTCTCTTACCTTCCTTCCGTGTGCTGTCCCCCTCACCATAACGACACGCCTGGAGACAGCCCGCTGGGTCCCTTTCAGTTAATTTGCATCCCAAAACTCCTTTGAGCGGTTACAACGTTCATTTTAAAATGTTCATGTAAAAGCCAAACAATACTGCTTTGTGTATGTGTGACATGGGGGAGGCGGGGACAAACTCTTTATTGTGGCAGATGGAGACCAACCACCCTTTCAGAACCCCTCGGGCAGGTGTAGCCGTGGCTAAAGCCGCGGGAAACCCTTGGAGTCAGAAGGTCCCTGGCTCGGGCCGCCTCCTTCCTCCCCTGTCCGCGCCTCTCTTTCCCTCTGCCGCATTTCCTGACTTTGGTTGCAGCCGTCAGTGCCTGAACGTGTCTGTTCATTCGCTTGCGGGTGCACACTGACTGGCCTCCTGTCGGGGTCCCGGTGACAACATCAGCCCCCTGGGCCCCAAGACCCTTGCCCGTCTGGTTCACGTCTGCCTTTCCAGGACCCGAACGATGCTGACCTTTCCTGATGCTACTTCTAGAATAGATCTCGAATATATGCCAAATACTGTTAACAGCTGAAGTGATTCTGTGGCTTTTCCGGAACCAGAAGGCGGTGGGAACAACTTCATTGTCTATCGCAGGGGAGCTGCTTGTGTCAGTCTTGATGTGGTCACGCTGTGGGAGACTCTGGGGCAGCATAGAGAATGCGGGTGCTCTTCACGTACGGAGAGGGAACACGGCCCAAGATGTTCTGTCCCAGGAAGAGGGCACGTGCCAAACTGCATGGACTCTCGTGTTGTATGTTGTGCAAACATGGGAATATCATTGTGCATATTAACATATGCATGATAATTTTGCCTAAACTCAGCTCTGGGGTGAGACGTAAGAAAGTGGTCTTATGGAAATTGCCACCGGAGAGGCAGAGGCAGAAGAGAGGGATGTCTTTTTGTTTCTGTCTGTTTAGCCTTCGTGCTTTCCTTCAAAATGAATTGTCAATAGCAAGCGTAAGTGAAGACGATTGATGACTTCTGTTTTATAAGCTGGGCCAGAGGTTAACATTTACATGATATGTGCAGGAATTTCCAAACTATTACAACAGGGCCAGGAAAGAAAAAAAAATCAATACATGGGGCGCCTGGGGGGCTCAGTCGGTTGAGCATCCGACTTCGGCTCAGGTCATGATCTCGTGGTTCGAGCCCCAGATGGGGCTCTGTGCTGACAGAGACCTGTGTCTCCCTCTCTGCCCCTCCCCTGCTCATGCTCTGTCTCTCTCTCTCTCTCTCTCTCTCTCTCTCTCTCAGAACTAAATAAACATTAAAAACCATTTTTAAAATAAGATCAATAAATATGATAAGATTATTTAAAGTTTCAAGTTGTGGAAAAATGTAAACAACATTTAGACAGCGATCATCAAAAAACAGTTGGAAAGTGAAATTTTAAGAATACTGCTTACATTAATATCCCCAAACATGCAATTCCTAGTGTAAATCTAACAAAAGGTCTAAAAGAGCTCTACTCTAAAACACCACAAAACACTGCTGAGAGAAATTAAATGAGATCGGAATAAACAGAGATGTAAGATATTCATAGACTTGATCATGTTACGGTGGTCATTCTCCTGAAGTTGTTTTCACGATCCTCGTGCCATTGCTTTATAGGAATGGACGCATTGATTCCAAGGGTTGTATGGAATCACAAGGGATCTAATATTAGCCCCAAAAAAATCTTTAAGAAAAACCCAATAAAGAACAAAGTTGGGGGGTTTATACTGTCTGCTTTCAAGACATGATATAAACTTACAGTAATAACAATCGAAATGGTGTGGTATCCGCATATGGGGTAACACAGACCAGTGGGACAGAATGGAGAGGTCCGCTGATTTTTGAGGAAGGCACTATGAAAATCCAACAGGAATGGACAGTCTTCCCAAGCAATGGTGCTGGAACACAGAACATAGACATACCTCGATCCAAGATGACTTGGGTCTCTCAGCGTGAAAGCCGCCTGTAAAGCAGTGTGAGAGGAATATCTTCGTAACGTTGGAGTAGGCAGACGTTTCTTAGACGGGACAACAGAAGAGCTAACCGTTAAAGAAACTAATAAGCTGGACCACGCGAGAGTAAACACCTCTGCGTCAAAATACACTGTTAAGAAAATCAGTATGTAAGCCCGATAACTCTGTGTCCTACTGGCGACGTCTCAGCCCCCGAGCTGGCGGGTGTGGCTTCCCTCTTCCTCTGGGGCTCCAGCCTGCAGTGGGCACAGGGGGCGCTCAGGCTGTCCCCACAGAGAGGGCAGCTAGGATGGGAAGGGAAGGGCTGGGGACAAGGCGGAGAGAACCTTGTCACTGAAATTTTCTAGGTCCTGCCAGCTGGATTTTCTTTTAAAATAACGAGATAATGGGGCGCTTGGGTTAAGCGCCAACTCTTGGTGTCAGCTCAGGTCATGATCTCACAACTCATGAGTTCAAGCCCCACGTGGGGCTCTGCACTGACAGTGTAGTGCCTGCTTAAGATTCTCTCTCCCTCTCTCTCTGCCCCTCCCCCACTTGCTCTGTCTCTCAAAATAAATAAGTAAACTTAAAAAAATATTTTTTAACTTTTAAAAAATAAAATAAGATAAAATCAGCTTTTATTTTTAAAAAATTTTTTAATGTTTATTTATTTTTGAGACAGAGAGAGAGAGCAAGCAAGTGGGGGAGGGGACAGAAAGAGAGGGAGACACAGAATCCGAAGCAGGTTCCAGGCTCTGAGCTGTCAGCACAGAGCACAACGCGGGGCTTGAACCAACCAACTGCGAGATCATGACCTGAGCTGAAGTCAGACGCTTAACCGACTGAGCCACCGAGGCACCCCATAAATGTGATAGTTTTTAAGGTTTTAAAGGAATCTCTACACCTAATATGGGGCTTGAACTTACAACCCTGAGATCAAGAGTCGCATGCTTCACCAACTGAACCAGTCAGGCACCCCTAAAGTCACCTTTTGTTTATTTATTTTTAAATTACATGTTAAAAATATTTTTAATGTTTATTCATTTTTTTGAGAGAGAGAGAGAGAGAGAGAGAGAGAGAGAGAACGAGTGGGGGAGGGGCAGAGAGAGAGGGAGACACAGAATTGGAAGCAGGCTCCAGGCTCTGAGCTGTCAGCACAGAGCCCAATGTGGGGCTTGAACTCATGAACTGTGAGATCATGACTTGAGCCGAAGTCAGTCCCTTAAACGACTGAAGCACCCAGGCACCCCTTAAATTACATTTTTTTAATGTCGCCTTTTAAAATAACATTGTTCCCTGGGATAAAATAGTCACAGGGGTTGATATCCCTAATGTACAAAGAATCTTTAAAAAACCACCCAAAAGAACGATGGGGAAAAGACACGGACAGATAGTTTGCCGAAAAACATGAAAATGATAAAAAATAAACAAAACTAAAATTGAAAATAAAAGTAACGAATAAAATAAAAAATACATAAAAATGAATGTAAAATGTTCAGACTCTCAATGAGAGAAATGCAAACTGAAGCAATCCTGAGATACCTGTTCTCACCCATCAGACCAAAAGCCCTTTAGAACATACAGCTCTATGGACAAAACATGAATATATAGACAACCAAACGTAAAAATATATACATGTGTTGGTTAGGTGATGAGGAAACAGGTTCTCTCTTTTTTTAAGTTTATTTATTTATTTTTGAGTTGGGGGGAGGGGGCAGAGAGAGTCCCAAGCTGGGCTGCACGCTCAGCAGGGAGCCCGACTTGGGACTTGATCCCACAACTGTGAGATCATGACCCGAGCCAAGATCAAGAGTTGGACGCTCAACCGACGGAGCCACCCAGGCGCCCCAGAAACAGGTCCTCTTATCTGGTGGGAATGCAAAGTGGTACAATCCTTCAGACCAAAACTACCCACTCACTTTCCTTCCAACTCTGCCACTTCTGGAAATCGACCCTGAAGGGACAGCCCCTACGGCAAGAAAATGACACTGGCCCAAAGGAATTCTTTGCAGGATAGTTTGCAATTGTAAAGGATCAGAAACCCCTTAAATACCCTGAGGTGGGGAAAAGTAACCCCCAAACACAAAGGGGTTCCATTGATAAGGTCAGAATTAATCCATTCTGCCCCTTGGCAAATTATCCCACTGCTCCTGGCTCTGAGGGGGACCTATAAACACCCTCCTGGGGGGAAGAGAACCGACAGTCATTCCATCATTTGTGAGATACTGATCGGTCTCCCGCTATGTGCCTGGCACCATTTAGTGCCCACACCCCATGGGACAAATGGAGCCCATGGATTTTGCATTGTTTGACTCTTTTTTAAAACATCTTAATTTTTTGAGTAGTTAATACATTGAGTTAATACATAATAGGAAACCCGAATGATGTAAAAGGATAATTATTGCAAAGTTTCCTTCCGTCCTCCATTCCCCAGCTACCGAATCCCCCTTTTGAGGCCGCCAGAGTTACCAGATTTTTGGTGTATCCTTATGGAGATTCTGTGTATGCAGAACAAATGTTTTCTATTTTTTCCCTTCTTTTATTTTTTAATTTTAACATTTTTTAAATTTATTTTTGTGACACAAAGAGAGAGAGACAGAGTATGAGCAGGGGAGGGGCACAGAGAGAGGGAGACACAGAATCTGAAACAGGCTCCAGGCTCTGAGCTGTCAGCACAGAGCCTGATGTGGGGCTCGAACCCACGAACTGTGAGATCATGACCTGAGCTGAAGTCGGACGCTTAACCGACTGAGCCACCCAGGCGCCCCGATTTTTTTCCCTTCTTAACACAAAACATGATGTTATGTTTGTCAAGGTCTGTGTTTTACTTCCTCTCCCCTCCACACACAATGATGCAGAGAAATTCAATTCCTTTTCATGGCTGTATAGTATTCCACCGCTTCCCGCACCACAGTTTATTGGATTCATCCCCTGCGCCCGGACGGTTAGGGTGAGTCTAAAGCCTTGTTGCCACAAACTCTGCTGGTGTGAATAAGCTTGTTGGTGAAGCCTTAGGTCTGGGCATAGCTGCGCAGAGACGCTGGCCCACGGCGTCCTGCCTCCTGGCACCAGGACCCTGTGGGCGCCCCACGCCTGGGGCATCTCAGGGATTCCTGAATGTGTCTGGATCTCTGCCTTCTGCTTTCAGTCCATCTCTCAACTGCCCCTGAAGCTCCTCAACTCCCTTTCCAGATAATCTGATCCCCTCGGGGCTGCAAGATTTTAGATCCAGAATGTGGCGTACATCGCTTCCATTCTGGACTGTTTATTTAAATAAATGAAAGCCGGGGCACCTGGGGGGCTCATTCAGTTAAGCCCCCGACTTCGGCTCAGGTCGTGATCTCACAGTCCGTGAATTCGAGCCCTGCGCCAGGCTCTGTGCTGACAGCTTGGAGCCTGGAGCCCGCTTCCAGTTCTATGTCTCTTCCTCGCTCTGTCCCTCCCCTACTCACACACTCTCTCTCTCTCTCTCTCAAAAATAAATATTTAAAAAAAATTTTAATTAAAAATAAATAAATGAGAGCCTATTCAGTATATTGAAGAGAATATATAATATTTGATAAGGTAGAGATTTGCAGCTCTGTGTACTGTTCCCATCAACCTCTTCCCTGGGTTTTGTAGGTGGGAGGCATTTTCCATCCCAGTAATTGTTTTACTGTGCCTTGGTGTCTCAGGGGCTGACATTTAAGTGATAAATGTCAGGTCTCAAAATCTGGCTCGAAAAGACATCTCTGCAGCGCGGCTAAGAGCCATTTTCACTTGCAAATTTCCAACCTGAGCTGATCTCCCGGTGTTCCCATTACTCATACAATTTGGGGAAATGACTCATCTGCAGGGAGTCGTGATTCTCTGCAGGGCACGATCTCTGACAAAAGCTCTCTACATCTTTCCAACAAGGCAATTTTCACCTTTTTAATTTTCTTTTGGGTATTATGGGGGTGTCTTTTCTTACAGCAATGGATCACTCAGTAATTTCTAAAATTTTCCACGGTATTTTTCATGGTGAGGTACACAATCCAGAAAAAAGGCCCATGTAGCGCATTTGTACAGGTTAACATGTGATTGGAGCTACTTCCCAGGTTAACGAAGGAGAGACAGCGGCCCAGAAACCCACCCCCCTCCAGGGATAACCCCTATCCTGCCTCTCCTAATAATAATTTCATTGCCATCCTTGCTAGTGTCACTGCCTGGGTAAGCCGTTGCTTATTTCGTCTTTAAACTAGTAATCTTTTTATTTGTTAGGATTTTGGTAATTTTTGTTTCTTTTTCTTTCTTTTTTTCCCCTCCTACTTCTCCACATCTCCTCCTTCCATCCCATTTATGGCCTGGGAAACTGGTTTGTTTTCCAGTCTATTGTGGGGATTCAAGTTTCTCTTTCTCGCTTTTTAAAAAATTTAACTGTGTGGGGGTGCCCGGGTGGCTCAGTCAGTTAAGCGTCCGACTTCAGCTCAGGTCATGATCTCAGGGTTCGTGGGTTCGAGCTCCGTGTCGGGCTCTGTGCTGACAGCTCAGAGCCTGGAGCTGCTTCAGATTCTGTGTCTCCCTCTCTCCTTCCCCCCTCCCCCACTCTTGTGTGGTCTCTCTCTCTCAAAAATAAATAAAAACGAATAAATAAACATTTAAAAATAAAAATTGAATGGTGGTAAAACACACTTAAAATTTACCCTCATAACCACTTCAATGGTACGTTCTGGGGCATTAAGCACATCCATATTGTTGTACAACCTTTCCCACCTGCACCCATCAAACACCGTGTCCCCACCCCCCACCCCCACCGTGGCCCCACCATCTACTTTCTGTCTCTATGAATCCAACAGCTCTAAGGACCTCACAGAATTAGAAAATGTTCTCAGGGTTTTTCCGTGTTGTGACGCGTGGCTGTGTTAAGGCTGGTAACACTCCGCTGCGTGGATGTTCAGTTTGTGTATCGGGCTGTCTGTGGACAGACCCTGGGCTGCTTCCATCTTCTGTCTCCTGGGAATAAGGGGCCGCTCACAGCAGGTTCTTGGGACATGCAGGAGTGCAGGGGCCACAGGAAGCCGTCGATGGATATTTGTATAGTGACAGAAAGGATGAAGGGGTAAATCGGTGAAGGGGAGGGGACGATTGTCGAGCCTCGACACTCATACAGCTGCTGGGCAGCTGTGACCCTCGAGCCTGCGAGCCAGTTGTACCCTTCTGTGAAGCTCTTGTCCGCAGACAGGGTTCAACACACATGAAACACAAGCCTGAGCCAGTGATTGAAGTCCCAAGTCAGTGACTCCTCTCTGGCCCCCCATCAAGCCACTTTGGGTCCCTTTTTCCAGCGCCCGCATCCCTCCAGAGCTCTCACGGCTGTGGGTGATGGGAGCAGACTCAGGTGGTTGCCATGGAAACCAAAGTCCTAGGGAGCTGAAGTGTAAAAGCTAGGTCTTAAGTAGGAGACGTGATGATGCTATTACTTGCCGTAGAAAATACAAAGAAGTGTGGTTGGAAAGACACACACCCACACACTCTCTCTCTCTCTCTCCACAAAGAGCTCTGGAATGGCAAACAGACAAAAAATTGTTAGTGGGAATGAGTGGGAAGGGGGTAGAAGGAAAAGTGAGCAGGTGTGGGAGGTAGATTCCTTCCCACCCCTTGTCTCCTGTTAGCATGCAAATGCACCACTTTCCCAGAACACTGAAAATGACACAAGCAAGAAGAATATCCAGAAAATTTTAGCTACTGACATAAAATCCAATCAGAGCCCAGTTTTCAGCTTACAGCAACATTACTTCCAAATGAATTAAAGGCAGACACTATGGTTATTAAAATAATGAACCAACCAAAAAATAAACAAACAAAAACAAAGTTTTAATTCTTGGGGCATCTGGGTGGTTCAGTCAATTAAGTGTCTTAATTAAGCTTAAGCTCAGGTCATGATCTCACAGTTCGTGGGTTTGAGACCCACATTAGGCTCTGTGCTGAGAGCTCGGAGCCTGGAGCCTGCTTCAGATTCTGTGTCTCCCTAGCTCTCTGCCCCTCTCTGGCTTGCACGTGTGTATGTGTGTGTGCACGTGTGCACTCTCTCTCTCTCAAAAATAAAATAAACATTTAAGAAAAAAACAAAGTTTTAATTGTTGGAAAAAATAAACCATAAACATCAACATACTCAAAATATCCATTGTAAGCCATATAAGAACCATTTAATTTCCTTAAAATATAAAAAACTCTGAAAAATCAATAAATATCTCAAGAGAAAAAAAAAACTATGTCAGTCAACAAGTGAATCCTAAGAGAAATGCAAACACAGTGGAAAGCCCAGTGAGCGATGGGCGTAATAAGAATATTTGTGCCCTGCCCGACCCCCCCCTCCCCCCGCCAAATTCATATGTTGAAACTGTAAACCCCAATGTGATGGTTTTTGGAGGTGGGATCTTTGGGAGGAAATTAGGTTTAGATGACATCATTAGGATCGGGTCACCGTGATGGGATTAGAGATGACAGAGAGCAAGCTTTCCTCTCTGTCTCCACCCTGTGAGGACTCACCAGAGATGCAGCATCTGTAAACCAGGAAGAGTCAGCCAGCACCTCAATCTTGGGTTTCCAGCCTCCGGAACCAGGAGAACCACGTGTCTGATGTTTGAGCTGCCCAGCATGTGGTCTCTGGTTACAGCAGCCCAAACTGGAGGGTCAGGGGAAACGGGGTGCTCGCGTACTTACACGGAGGGTCCACTGGGGCAGCCCCGCGGAGTGGTGATTTTCGTAGATGGACCAACCCTGCCCAACGAGGAAACAGCTTTGTGCAATGTGACTCAGCACTTTCTCCTCAGGAAAGAACCGTCTGTGTCCATCTATGTGCACAAAGATGTTCGTTATGTCTCTGGTAAAATTGGAAGGAACTGGAAGGAACTCTCTGGTGGGCAGAACAACCGCCCAGACGATGTCCACATCCTAATCTCCGAAGCCCGGGAATACGGTGCCCCCCGGGGGAGACGGGATTCTGCAGGGATAGTTTAATTAAGGATTTGGAGATGGGGACAGGATCCTGGATCATAAGGGTCTACAGGGAGGCAAGCTGCAGGGAGATGGGACACAGGATTGGAGGTTGGAGGGACTGGGGGTCACTGCCCGGGGATGCAGCAAGTCTAGAAGCTGGAAAAGGCGGGGGACAGATCTCCTCTAGAGCCTCTGGAAAGAATGCGGCCTTAGAACATGTTGATTTCAGTCAAGAGACCCATTCAGACCTGCGACTTCCAGGGGCTGTAAGATTATAAAGGTGCGTTTTACAGCCACCAAGTTTGTGGTTCTCGGTGACGGCGGCCTTGGGACACTCGTACAAGATTGGGTTAATGATCTTTTCTGGCTCATTGTTTTGTTGCAAGAAATCGATGATGTTTGCAAAGCATGTGGCCCTTTTATGGGAAGAAACACACAGGATGAGAGTCACCTGTGTATGGGGAGGGCTGGGCAAAAGTACAGATTCCTGGGGCTTAGCTCAGTCCCGTGAAGAAAATCCCTCCCTCCCTCCCTTCCTTCCTTCCTTTCTTCTTTCCTTCCTTCCTTCCTTCCCATCCATCCCCCTATCTGTTATCCAGCCATCCATCCATCGATCCATCCACCAATCATCCATCCATCCCTCTTTCTGTCATCTATCTTTCTATCCATCCATCATCCATCCATCTTTCCTTCTTCCTTCCTTCCTTTTTTCCTCTCTTTATTTCTTTCTCTTCCTTCCTTCCTTTCTTTCCATCCATCCCCTTATCTATTATCGAGCTATCCATCCACCCATCCATCCATCCATCCCTTTATCCATCCACCCATCATCCATCTATCCATCCATCCATCCCTCTTCATCTGTCATCTGTCTTTCCATCCATAATCCATCTTCCTTCCTTCCTTCCTTCCCATCCATCCCCCTACTATTATCTAGCCATCCATCCATCCATCCATCCATCCATCCCTCTTTCTGTCATCTATCTTTCCATCCACCCATCATCCATCTTTCTTTTTCTTTCTTTCTATCTATCTACCATCTGTCTATCTATGTATCTTTCTATGTATCTATCCGAATATATATAGGAATTCTTTCATTCTTTATTGTTAGCTGAATTACCTTTCTTCTCTCCTGTTAACTGTCATTCTCCATCTGCTCCAACGTGGCCCCTGAAAGCAGAGATCTTTCCATTGTCTACATTCCTTTAATTCATGGAAAATAGTTGTTATGGTTTAATTCTTTCTCCCCCGCCACCCCACCCCCGCAATTCACATACTGGAGCCCTAACCTCTAGCACCTCAGAATGTGATTATATTCACAGACAGGGCCTTTAAAGAGGTGATGAAGGGAAACTGAGGTCATCAGGGTGACCTTAATCGTTTGTGACGGGTGTCCTCATTAGAAGAGGAGATTAGGACACACACACAGGGAGGTCTGCGTGAGGACACGGGGAGGAGACGGCCGCCTACAAGCCGAGGGAGGAGGAGCCCTGCCCACACCGGATCTCAGAGCTCCAGCCTCCAGGACAGGGAGAGAGTAAGTGTCTGCTGTTCAAGCTGCCCCAGTGCCAGAGTCCTTTCGTCCTGTCGTGGCAGCCCCGCAAACTCACACATCACCTGGGATTTTAAGTTACATTTAAAAAGCAAGAAAACAGTCTGGAAACATGTGCATATGATCATCACAAAACGACTAATTAGTTAACCTATTAGAAACTCTTTTTAAAAAAGAACGGAAACAGACACCTGGAATGATGCAATGTGCCCTGGAGAGCAGCAGGAAAATCCCCACAGCAATGCAGGCTGGGAAGTGCATTCATCGCTCTTGGTGTTTCGTGAAAATTACACAAAACTTCTGGGACACCCAGCTGTCCCTCAGGGGTGTGGGCAAAGGCTCAGAAGGATGGAAGTGTGGGGCACCTGGTGGCTCCGTCGGTTAAGCCTCCGACCTCGGCTCAGGTTATGATCTCACGGTTCGTGAGTTCGAGCCCCATGTCAGGCTCTGTGCTGACAGCTTAGAGCCTGGAGCCTGCTTCGGATTCTGTCTCCCTCTGTCTCTGCCCCTCCCCTGCTTATTCTCTGTCTCAAAAATAAACAAACATTAAAAAAATTTTTTTAAATAATAAACATTAAAAGAAAAGAAGAAAGATAGTGTCTGGCACTTGGGGGTGGGTAGGAATCACACCATTGCCCCTGCCCTAAGAGCCTGAACCTCCCGTGTGCCCACAGGAGTTGGAGGGAGATTTTAAGTCATCAGTCCCCTGCCACTGGACTTCCAAGTTCCCGGTGGTCTCCGATGGACTCCGACCCAAATCCAAAACCTTCACCACGACAACATCCAGGAGAAGGGATTTACCAACATCTAGAAAACTCACATGCACATCTTCCCTCTGGCCAAGAAGCAGTGGCTCGATACTTAACCCTAAGTGCAAACAGACACAGCCTCGAGCCTGCAGTGACATCCCCTGAGAGCGTCCACGGTGAGAGCAGGACTCGGGCATAGTGACCTGTGTGCGAGGACACTTCCCTGCACCACGGGCCTGATCACACTCACTGTGCAACGGAAACAGAGTATGAGCTCATCGGGGACCCGGGCTGTGAAATCATGTGCACCCGCACGCGAATGTCCCGTGAGCATCCGTAAGAATATGCAGTGTCTGGGGCGCCGGGGGCTCAGACAAGCCTCTGACTTCAGCTCAGGTCATGATCTTACAGTCCCTGAGTTCGAGCCCCGTGTCGGGCTCTGTGTTGACAGTTCGGAGCCTGGAGCTGCTTCAGATTCTGTGTCTCCCTCTCTCTCTGCCCCTACCCTGCTCGTGCTCTGTCTCTGTGTCTCAAAAATAAATAAAAATGTTAAAATATATATATATATATATATATATATATATATATATATACAGTGTCTTTGTGCATTCATGCGGGACCATCACAAGACACGGTGTCTGGTGATAAAAGCAGAGTAGCAAACAATGCCGTACGGGCTACTCTGTGTCTGTAACAGGGATGGGAGTGAAGGGAAGGCTATGCACTGGTGCCGATCTACGCATTCAGTAGGACCCGAAGACTCGGGAACGGGGTTTGCCTCTAGAGCAAGAGTAGGGAAGATGTTTCTCTACCCAGCCCTGCCGCCGGGAGGCTGAAAGGAGCCGCAGACAATTCTCGAGGAACGGGCATGGCTGTGTGCCAGCAGAAGTTCATTTATAAACACCGTTTTCTGATCCCTGGTCCACGGCACGGATCTGGGGGACGAAGCTCAAGCCTGAGGAAGATGCTCATCATCTCCTGTTCCCTTTCACAGATTTCACGGACTCCTCCAACAACACCTGTGGGAGAGCAACTCTTTTCATCCCCAATCCGCAGATTTAGAAACCGCTCTTTACCAAGTCGCACGAGAAGCCAGCCAGGATGCAGAAGAACCAAAACGCACATCCCCAAGTCTAACTGCTGCCACGTGTTACCACACCACCTTCAGAGAGGGACTGTTCCTTCTCTCTTTTACCCAGGAGGGAACCGGAGCACAGAGAGGTTGAGTAAGTTTCTCCAGGATCCACAGCCATAGGGAGTCACGCCCAGGTCTCCCTTCAAAACATGGACACCAGTGGCCGTGTTTTTCCTCTTATTTCTGTTGACAGCGCTTATTTGTATCCTCAGCTGCTCCCCCAGCTCAACTGACTCTTCTCTGCTCAGTCCTTTTACACCCACCGTCCGCCGGGGGGCCAGACAAACACAGGACCATCCCCTGTGGCCACAAGGACCACAGCCCTTGATTCCTGCTCTCTGTCCCTCCCTCCATCCTGCCTGTCACCACGACCTGTGTGCTCTGTCTCCAGAACACCCCAGACACATCGGTCCCCCGGCCAGGCCTCTGTGAGCATAGCAATGTCTGCTCCTGTACCAGCCTCTTGGCTACCTTCTTTCTTTTAAAAATCTACCGGGGCGCCTGGGTGGCTCAGTTGGTTAAGTGTCCTGCTTTGGCTCAGGTCATGATCTCGCGGTTTGCGGGTTCATGCTCTGCGTAGGGCTCTGTGCTGACAGCTCAGAGCCTGGAGCTGCTTCGGATTCTGTGTCTCTCTGCCCCTCCCCTGCTCGCACTCTCTCTGTCTCTCTCTCTCTCTCAGAAATAAATAAACATTAAAAAAATTTTTTAATTTAGCTAACATTTTCATCCAACCGAAGAAACCCAAGTACAGTAAAACCTTGGTTTACAAGCATACTTTGTTTCGGAAACAAAATACTTTGTAATCCAAAGCACTCGTATACCAAAGCGAATTTCCAGAACCGCGGGCCCAGGCGTGATCACGTTCGGCGCCTCATACTGCCCGTATCGCAAGGCGTCGCTCGTTTATCAAGGTAAATTTTATTAGAAGTGTTTACTCCTCTTGCGGAACCCTCGCAGAGCAGGTTTTGCTGTATCACCATTTCATAACATAATCCACGCCGCATGGCTTAGTTAGTGATGAATAACAGAAGTCATAGCGTCTGCTTCCTTCTGTGTTTCGAAGCCTAGTGTGCGTTTCACGGCTGCAGCAAAGTTAATTTGACCAGATATGCTTGGCATCCGTGAAGCTCTCGTGTGACGCACGGTTCCGCGCCTTGGAGCATCGCTGTTACCCGGCCGAGTGCCCCCTGCACTGGCAACCTCCTCTCTGCTCCCTGGGTGTTTGGGCTCCACCAGATTCCACACCCGGCTGGAACAGTGCTCTGGGCTCCCTCTGTGCCCGGCGTGCCCGCCGAGCAGGGTGTCCGCCAAGTTCATCCACACCGCTTCGTCGGAAGGATCTCCTTTGCGGAGGCTGAATCGTATTCCGTAGTCCATACACCCCACAATTTCTTTATCTAGTCATCTGTGGATGGTTCGAGTCTTTTGCCTATTTTCTGACTGTGTCATTTGTCTTTACCCACAGGTGTGTAAGTCCCTATTCCACCGCTGATTTTACCCGTGAGGTAGCGGAAGCACAGAGAGGTTAAGTGAGTTGCCTGAGAAGGCACAGCTGATAACTGGAAGAGCCAGAAAACAGGAACCCAAGCCATCTCGTTGGTGGAAAGGAAGCAGAGAGGCCCTCACCCCTTTGGACTGATCTTTAAGCACATACAGTCCTTCTGGGTTCTGAGAAACAACTCCAGACAATGTTCTGGAATGTGGTTGTTTAAGGACCTCCAAGTGCCCTGTCTTGTACTATCTCGGGGCCTCCACGCCTGCCGCTCCCCCAGCCGGGACAGTCCTTCCCTGAGACAAGGTCCCAGCCCTAGAGTCCTTGCCTCGGAGGGCCACTTCCAGAATCGCTCTCTGAAATCCTGCCTGTGGTTTGTTAACTTGCTGGCTGCCTCTTCCTGCCAGGGGGATTCAAGCTCCGTGGGGTCAAGCGGCCTGTCTTTGCGGGGATGGGCCTCCACCCCCACGCCCGACCCAGACCCAGCCCCAGCTCCCACGGCCTGAGCCCTCTCTCTGGCCCCTGGACACTTCTCACACCTGCAAACATACCCCTCTCTCTGTCACTCACCGCCCAACACAGGGATGAGCAGCACACGCTCACTGAAGGAAATAATGAAAACAGCAAAAGTAGAAATCTGGAAATGGACTGTTTTCTTAAAAATTGGCAGCCAGCAGATTAGAATCATGGATATTGTCTCCTGAGAAAACAGATGTTCTTCTCACTCATGTTCTTTTTCTTCTCTGGTTCCAAGAAAAATTCCCTGTACAACATCAGGTAAGTGAGAGGTTTCCTGCACCCGAACAAGGAGACAGGGTGCAGTAGCCAGCCCCCCAGGATGGTTCGCCAAGACCCTGGCGAGCTGGTGCTCATGCCCTTGCAGTTCCCCTCACGTTGAAGGGAGCTGTGTGACCAACAAAATGGCAGAAATGACCATGTGTGACCCGCCCTGCTCTCTCTGGGGCCACCTGCTCGGAGGGAACCAGCTGCCGCGGGGCGGAGCCCTCCCCCTACAGCGGGCAGGGACCCACCTGCCATGTGCGTGCGCCATCTTGGAAGAGGATCCTCCATCACCAGTCGAGCTTTCAGATGAGCAGAGTCCCAGCCAACATCTTGACTGATACCTTATGAGAGAGCCTGAGCCGGAACCACCCAGCGGAGCCGCTTCCGCGTTCCTGTCGTACAGAAACCGAGATCATGGTTGTTGTTGTTTCAAGCTGCTGAGTTTTGAGGCAGCTCATTATGCACCAACACCCGGGCTTTCTCAGTAACCTCCAAAGTAGCTCTTCCAAGCCTCCAAGCAGAATTCCCCCATGGCCAACGGGACCTCACATGACCCGAATCCCTGCTACCTCTCCCCTTGCATATTCTACCCCCCTCCCAACAACTGTGTGAACATCCAGGCGTGCTCCCCTGAGAGGACTGGGCTTTGCTGTGCTCTCAGCCCAGAGCTCCTTCCCTGAGATAGCCTCATTTCTAGCCCTGACTCCCTTAAGGACTCTGCTCAAACTCCCCTTCCCGAGAGACTTATCTCCCCCAGCCCCTCTGTCCCCCACCTCACTCTATTCCGCCTTCTTCCTGATCAGTACCACCTTTGTTTTTGTTTATGGCTTCCCCTTTGTCACCAGATTACAGGCCACAAAAAGGCGTGAAGATCGCCTGTGGGCTTTACTGCTACGCACAACAGCCTGAACGGTGCCTCACACATTGAGAAATTATTGGCCGAATGTTGTGGATTAAGAAGAGCCACGCGTTTCTGGCTGCTCGAGAAGTGGCATCTGTTTAAGTGGCCTTAAGATACCTTGCAGCTTCCTTTCCTCTCTCTTAGAGCCCCTGATGCCGCCATGCTGTGAGGAAGCTGACGGAGCCCCCAGAGGAGGAGGAGAACTAAGCCCCCAGTGGAGAGCCAGCACTGCCAGCACCTAAACCCAGAGGGAAGCCATCTGGAACCTCCTACCCCAGTGGATCCTCCAGCCAAACGAGGGCCCAGAGGTAGGCCCGGGCAAAACCCATCCACAGAACCACTAGCCAACCCATTGGGAGAAACAAAAGGCCGTTGTTTCTTCCTTCCTTCCTTTCTTTCCCTGCAAGCACAAGTCCTCAAAATATTGGGTAAACACTCTGAATTGTTCCTCTCCACAAAAATCTTTAGTAAATGGCAAAAGATTTATACGATCTGAAGAGAAACCAGAGGGTTATAAGCCATTGTTTCTATACGAGATTGGGGGCAGCTCGTTACACAGTGATAGGTAACTGATACACTCAGTAAATCGCCAGCTCCCGAGCAGACCTTCCTCCTCCCTCTGCCCTTGGCCCCTGCAGTCCCTCTGCACACAGCAGCCAGAGCCATGTCTTGGAAAACACAGCTGCTAATGTCACCTCTCACCTGACTCTCCCATTGCTTTTAGGATAAAGGGAAACAGCTAGAGATGATGAGGCTTTGCAGGCTCCAGCCTCTCCCATTGCGTCCAGCCTCATCAGCTTCCAACTCTGGAGTGTAATTAGCTCACTAATTTTTTTGCACATGCCACTCCTGTGCCTAGAATGCTCTTCCCCCAGCCCACCCCTGGTAACCCCCATGCCGTCCTGAGATACTGGCTCTGGCATTCTTTGCACAGAAAAGCCCTCCTTGGTTTCTCCAAGACAGACCATCCTGCCCTAATCTCTCACAGCCCTGGGCACCTTCCCTCTCTTAACGCTCACCACGGGCTATAATTTTTTCCGATGCACATACTAGTCAGGGGTTACCAGAGAAACAGTGATCACAGGATTATGGAGTCTGGGAGATGCAAAATGTGCAGGTGGGGCCAGCAGGCTAAAGACTGAAGGTAGAGCTCATGTTGCGTTTCCGGTCTGAGAATCATCTGCTGGCAGAACCCCCCTCTTCCTTGGGGGTGGGAGGTTAGTTGTTCTGTTCAGGCCTCTGACTGATTAGGTGAGGCCCAGCCACATTAGGGAGGATGATGTGTTTGACTCAAAATCCATCAATTTAAATATTAATCTCATACAAAAAAAAAGAAAACACCCTCGAAGAAACATCCAGAATAACGTTGGAGGAGATGTTTGGGCACCATGGCCCAGCCAAGCTGACACATTAAGTTAGCCGTCACAACATCCCTCTCCCTTCCTAAGAGGTAAGTCCCATGATGGCTGGACCGTACGTATATTTTCTCTCTCTGTGCCCCAGCACCGGAGGCCAGGATGGTGACTGACACATAGCAGGTACTCAATCAATGCTCATCATGTGAAACTGATGACACTCCAGCCACTTCCTTCTTTCTTTGAAAGAGTTCCCTGAGCCTCAGATAAGACCACAGACCTGGATAACACTTTGATTTCAGCCCGATGAGACCCAAAGCAGAAGATCCAGCCTGAATTCCTGATCAGAAAAACTGTGAGATAATGAGTTTAAGCTGCGGAGCAGTGGGACTTTGTTACCCAGGAGCAGGTAACAAAGACACCTTTCACTGGGGGCTCCACAAATGTGTATCAAATGCTGGCACATGCTGGGCCCAAGGACCACCGCACCAGGGAACGGAGACAGAAGGTCCAGTGGTCCGGGCCACAGCCCTGTCACCCCTAGTGCAGGTCTTGAACCAGAACCCACATCTTGGGGCCATCAAGCAAGCTTGGTGTCCCAAGGACCTGGCCCAGGGCCTAGCTCTGCGTCTTCTGGCTGGTGTCAGAACCTCTCTGATCCCAAGCTATTCAACTGTAAAGTAGGGATGAGGATCCTATGAGGGTCTCGGAGTTAAGTGATCGGACTCCATCCTAAAGCACTCGGCCCAGGGCCTGGAATCCATGTGCACGTGCCCTGGACGGGCTACACAGCCCGCCCGTAACCGTGTGTGGAAGTGCACGTGCACACGCGCACAGTGGGGCTCCCGCAGACAGAAGCTCTCCTTGTCCTCATACCTGCATCAGTGGAATTTGTTCAGTAAGCATTTAACTGGCACCACTGGCTTCGCGACACCATGAAGCGCCCCCAGGACAGAAAGCCACTTCCTTAGAAAATAACGTTGCGAAACAACCGGTTCTCAGAATTGCAGAGGGAGAAACTGGTTAGAGAGGGAACGTGGTGATAACAGTTTGCCAAACAGATGGTAAGTATTACTCGAAATTTCCGTCATGTTTTGGAAAGGGGTGTCTACCCCATGCTGTCTGTACCGAGCGGGGCCCCAAGAGAGCCGTCCCCGTCCTTAGTTACATGGACGTGTGTGCTGCTTGGAATCCAGCCTGGCCCTTAGCTCAATGGAAATTCCATGGGATTCTGGAAAGCTGAGGATCCATCTTGGCAACGTGGCCTCGTGTGAAAATTCTAACAGCTTCTCACCGGAAAGCATTTCTCGCATCTGTCCCCATTCACTGGGGCCAGGACTGGGGTGAAGTGGGGGTGGCTCTCAGCCCTGGTATATAATCGAAGCGTGGGATTTAAGGGGGTGCCAACATCACAGTAAGCAAGAGAAACGATATTTTAATGCAGCGTTCTTTAAAATTCAAAATGAACACAAAACAATTGACGATGGACAAAATACCAACATTTTAAGTAAAGACAGGATCTGACGGGATCGGGGTCGGGGTGAGGTGAGGGAGCTGAGCCACGGAAAGGGCACGGTCGGGTTCCATCTTGAGTAAGAGTTCAGGTGTTGGGTGCATCGTGGGTTATTTCTGCATAATTTTTTATCTTAAAAAAACACTGCATTCTAGGGGCTCCTTGGGTGGCTCAGTCGGTTAGGCGTCTAACTGTTGATTTCAGCTCAGATCATGACCTGAAGTTCGTGGTTCAAGCCCCCAAGTCGGGCTCTGTGCCGACAGTGCAGAGCCTGCTTGGGATTCTCTCTCTCCCTCTCTATGCCCCTCCTCTGCTCTCTCTCTCAGAATAAACAAGTAAACATTGAAAAAAAGTATTGCATTTAAATTTTATCTTGATTATCGGACCTTAGGCCTTAGGCCTCCCCTGGTCACTCTGCATTGTTTCCCCTGAAACTATTTGAGGGGACAGCTGGGTGGCTCTGTCAGTCAAGTGTCCAACTCGTGATTTCAGCTCAGGTCATGATCTTATAGTTTGTGAGACTGAGCTCCATGTTGGGCTCTGTGGTGACAGCTCTGCTTGGGATTCTCTCTCTCCCACTTTCTCTGTCCCGTCCCCATTTCTGCTCTCTTCCTCTCTCTCTCTCTCAAAATAAACAAGCATTTTTTAAAAATGAAAAATGTTCTGCTTTTAGTCATTTTATTGCCATAATACTTTTTTCACTTTTTAATGTAAATTTGTATTCACAACGCCAGAATAACATGATGTTAGCGCAATTTTCCTTAAGATTGAACATTTCTGAAAGCTAAGAACACTGAGAATAAAAACAAGCAAACATAAAAAAGTACAAAAATAAGTAAACGGCTGTCAAATCTTTCCCCTTCCCCACTGCCACCACCCTCGTCCTCGCTGCCGTCACAGCGAGCTGGAACAACTGCATCAACCTCCAAACCATCCTGTCCGGTCCCCGGGCTTGTCCAGCTGGTGAAATGTCACCGCCACTTGCCAAGACGCTCAAGCTAAAATTCGAGATTAAGTCTTCCTTCGTGCCTTTTCCCCAAAGGCCACATTCCATTCGTCCATGAGTCCTGCTGATTCTACCTGCATCCCCTGCTGTCTAGAAATCTCTAACCGCTGCCCCCTGCCCCCACTCCGTCACCTTTGGCTTGGGTTATGACAACTGACTTTGAACTATTTTCTCACCTGTCCTACACTCCCCGCCCAGAGTCTCCCAGGATGTGGGACGGATTGCACCATTGTGATGTCATTTCAGATGGTTCAGCTTTAGACACAATTGAATTTAGACACAGTTGAATTTCACTGGCAGCCCTGATGCGGGACTTGAACTCACGAACCGTGAGATCCTGACCTGAGTCGAAATCAAGAGTCGGATGCTCAACCCACTGAGCCACCCAGGCAGCCCTAAAAAACCTTCCTTTTTTAAGAGCAGTTTCAGGCTCACAGTAAAACTGAGCGCGGAAGGTACAGAGATTTCCCATGTACCCGCCCCCGCTCAGGCGTGGACTTCCCATCATCAACATCCCCCACCTGAGGGCACACCTGCTACCACAGACGAGCCTGCGTAGACACGTCATCACCACCCGGCACCCACACTCCATGTCGGGGCCACTCGTGGTGCTTTGTGCCTTCCGTCGGTTTGGACAGATGTATAGTGACCTGCGTCCAAACTTAGAGATCACGTGGAGCATTTTCACTGCCCAAAAGTCCTCTGTGCTCCGTGTCCGCCACCCCCCCAGCCCCTATAACACCCCCCACACCTGACACAGCCCCTCATGTGCTCACACACCTATCCACGCTCTCTAGCACACTTTGAGACCCACAGCGTCGGCTGTTTGCTGAGCACCCGCTCGTGCCCATTTACCTCTGGAGGTGGGGACCACGCTTTCCCCTCTGAAGTGAAGACACGGGGCCCTGAAAGTCCACAAGTGTGAGTCTGTGCTGTTGAATTCCTCACGCATGTTTCCGACATGGCACACGGCCATTTGGACACGGATGGGGTGTTAGGGTGAACCATGACTGGGGTGTAGGGGCCAGAAGAACATGCAGAGAGAAAAATCTCTTCTTCTCCCATGAGCCGTTCTCGGTTCCAAAATCCTGCAGATTTTGGATCTTGCTTCTTTTGGGCTTTTTTTTTTTTTTTTTTTTTTTTTTTGAGAGAGAGAAAGAGCGTGAGTGGAGAAGGTGCAAAGAGAGAGAGAAAGAGAATCTCAAACAGGCTCTGCACTAGAGCCTGATGTGGGGCTCAAACCCATGAACCGTGAGCATGACCTGAACTGAAGTCAAGAGACAAAGACTTAACCAACTGAGCCACCCAGGCGCCCCTGGATTTTGTTTCTTTTGTTGTATTTTGCTCAGACACCTCCGGTCCTACAGAAAGGACACCCTAGAGACTTCACCCGGGGTCCTACCATTCGCCATTAACGAAAAGCCACCTGAACCACGTCCCCAGTTTTAGGAAAACCCAGGTGTGTGCTGTAAAGCCATCGTGGTGGGTGGGACAGTTTGGTACAGAGCACATTGGAGGGTGATTGGTGACATCTCAAACTCCTGCCTCCCCATGGGAGTGCCTCTCAGAGGCATGCGACAGGGGTGTCTGGCCACCGCGTCCATCGGTGACACATTCGGTGTAGCTCAAGGTTACAAACAGCGTCCCCTCGTCCACAGTTCGGCGGCAGCTGCTGGCGGTCCAGGCGGTCAGGGCCGCCCTCGGCCGCCTGCGCTGGGCCCCACTGCTGCTCACGGCAGACGGACGAGCCCGGGGCCAGCGCAGCTGTCGGGGGATTAGCTGTCAGGAAAGGCGATCCCATGACAAACGTTTCAGGTATGTCCGCCCCTGGGAGGCGCGAGCTCGAAGGTCTGCATTATAGAACTTGCTCGCGTCACAAGACGGAGAGCATGTTTGTTTTCTGAGTCCTCAGAGGCTCCTGACGTGGACGTCTCTGGACGCACCCAGAGGATCGGAACACGCAGGCTGCACACCCATGAAGCAGGGGCGGCAGTGGTTTGCTCGGAATACGTCGCCGTTCTTTTCTGAGATGTTATGTTTCTTTCTCCTCATTCCGAAGAGGGGCGCTTTGCAGGAAAGGGGTTACATCAGGGGGTGCCCCGTGCTCCTCAGGGAGGGAAACATGGAGCCAGAGGCTTTATCAATATTTCATGTTCTCCCCGGGAAACGGATAAGCGTCCAAAGCCCTGGGTGTGGTGGGAATGAAGCAAGATTAAGATTAAAGATTATTGGGACGCCTGGGTGGCTCAGTCGGTTGAGTGTCTGACTCCTTTTATTTTTTTTAAGCTTATTTACTTATTTTGAGAGAGAGAGCAAGCAGGGGAGGGGGAGAGGAGAGGAGAGAGCGAATCCCAAGCAGGCTCTGCGCTGACAGGGCCCACACAGGGCCCGAACTCACGAGATCTTGAGATCATGAGATCCTGATCTGAGCTCAGAGCTGAAATCAAGAGTCAGATGCTCAATGGGCTGAGCGCCCCCCCCCAGGCGCCCCAAGCGCCCCACTCTTGGTTTCAGCTCAGGTCATGATCTCACGGTTCGTGGGACTGAGCCTCTAGTTGGGCTCTGCGCTGACAGCACGGAGCCTGCTCGGACCTCTCTTCCTCTGTGCCTCTCCCCTGCTTGTGCATCCATGCTCCCTCTCTCAAAATAAATAAACATTAAAAAATAATGTTAAAAAGATTAAAGATTAAAGAGCACCTCTTTCCGACTCTTTTCAGGAGGTCAGTCAGGTTGGAAACACGACAGCAAAATGGTCAGATAGGCAGTTCAGAAAGGCTAGTTCGGCCTTGAGTTTGGGACATGGTGGGTGGGGGGCAGCGTGTTAAAAAGCTTGAGAAGAAACAAAAGTAGACAAAAGAGCCATGTTTCCTCTTACGGTCACGGATTCATGGATGATCAGCTCACACCCCCAGCCCCCCGGCACACCACGTGCAATACTTTTAAAGCGACTCCCAGACACGATATCATTTCATCCATAAATAGTTCAGTGTCTGTGTCCTCAAGGGAAAGTCTCTTGCATAAAACTGACTTTTGAACCCACGCAGGGTGATTTTCACTAAATACGGGGAATGCGTTTTATAGATGCGTTTCAAGGTTTGCATTTTCATCAGGATAACTCCTGCTGGTCTCCACAGTTCACATTTCATTTGAGGTGTTTGGGGTTTTTTGGCTTTTTTTTTTAGAGTTTCTAATGTTAAGTAATCAATTGTTTTCATATCAGTTATTCAAAAAAATTTTTAATATTTATTTTTGAGACAGAGACAGAGTGTGAGCAGGGGAGGGGCAGAGAGAGAGGGAGACACAGAATCCGAAGCAGGCTCCAGGCTCTGAGCTGTCAGCACAGAGCCCGATGCGGGGCTCGAACTCACAAACTGTGAGATCAGGACCTGAGCCGAAGTCGGATGCTCAACGGACTGAGCCCCCCAGGCGCGCCTGTTTTCATATCAATTATATGAGTGTTTCCAGAATGGATTTTTGCTTTTTAAATTTTCTTTTAATTTTCATTGTTATATTTTTCTTTCCGAGAAAGAGAGTGAAAGCACACATGTGCATGGGTGAGTGGGGAAGCGGCAGAGGGAGAGAGAGAATCTTTAGGCTCAGCACAGAGCTTGACTCGGGGCTTCATCTCACGATCCTGGGATCTGACCTGAGCTGAAATCAAGAGTCAGACACTCAACCAACTGACTGAGCCACCCAGGCGCCCCTATTTTTGCTTTTTAAATGTTTTTTTTTTTTTTTTTGGTCAAATGAGTGATTGCATGGGTTTGCTGTGGCCTCCTTAACAAAGCAGGACAGCCTGGGAGGCATACATGACAGACATTTATTTTCTAACGGTTCCCCCGAGGCCTCTCTCCTTGGCTTATAGATGGCCGCCTTCTCCCTGCGCCCTCACATGCCTTCCTTCTGTGCATGTCCGTGTCCCGATCTCCTCTTCTTCCTCTTCTTCTTTCTTAAGATGTTATTTTAAGTAGACTCTACACCCAACATGGGGCTCGAACTCACAACCTCGAGATCAAGAGTCACATGCGTTTCTGACTGAGCCAGCTTTGCACTCCCTGATCTCCTTTTCTTTTTTGTTTAATTTTTTAAAAATTTTTTTATTTTTGAGAGAAAGACAGCATGAGCAGGGGAGGGTCAGAGAGAGAGGGAGACACAGAATTGGAAGACAGGCTTCAGGCTCTGAGCTGTCAGCACAGAGCCCAACGCGGGGCTCGAACCCATGAACTGTGAGATCACGACCTGAGCCGAAGTCGGATGCTTAACCAACTGAGCCACCCCGGCGCCCCAGGTCTTCTTTTCTTATAAGGACACCATTCACACCCACCCAAACCCTTTATTTTAACTTAATCACCTCTTTAAAGACCTCGAATAAATGCAGCTGCATTCTGAGGTCCTGGGAGTTAGGACTCCAATGCAGGAATTTTGGGAAGACACAACTCGGCCTATGGCAGCTGGGGCCCATGTGGGTGGGCAGTGGTGAGACGGGGCTGGAGGGCTTGGTAAGGGCCAGACCTGGAGATGGATTGTAGGCCTGGGTCAGTGGCTGGGATTTCGCCCAGGTTTCAGGAGGGAGCCCCTGATGGCCATCGGCACAGGAGGGCCGTGGTCAGACTTGCGTCTAAGCGTCATGACCCTGGCTGCCCACGGGGCAGCGGGGCTGGACACCAGGGGGAGACCCAGGCAGAGAGACTAGACACCTCTGGGATCGGTAGGACGGACGGGCACGGGCAGAGGGGAGAGATTTGGGTCCAAGTCGACAGGCATGAATGTTCTCAACGGCGGCCACCCCCCAGCAAGAGGAGACGCAGACACCACGGAGGCCCGGCCTCTCCTCTCTGCTGCCTCCTCACCCTCTGCTGCCTCCTCACCCTCCGCGGAGGAGGCGTGATGGAGTCTGTGGCCAGAAGCCTTTTTTCTTTCTCAGGCTCCGCCAATTCCTTCCCTTTGGGTAGTTTTCGAGTGACTCCATGATGTTCTCCAACGCCCTCTGCTGCCCATCTTCTTCAGCACATGATAAAGGCCTGTGCCCGGGCAGTGCGACGGGGGCACCAGGCCGGGGTGACTGCAGAGCGCTGGAGATGTGGCCAGAGCGAACTGACGCGTGGCGGAAAGTGTAAACCCCGCAGTCGATGGTGAAGATTTTGTGATTGAGGAGAGGAGGGTGAAATACCTCGTTAACAAGGTTTTATACTGATTCCGTGTTGATTAAGCGATAATATTTTGAATGTATTGGATTAAATAGATATGATTTAAAATGGATCTCGCCTGTTTCTTTTTTCTTTTTCTTTTTTTTTTTTTTTTTTGCCTTTTCAACGAGGTTGCTAGGAAGTTAAATTACATATGTGGTTTGTGTTCTGTTTCTTTGTTTCTCGCTGGCGTGGACTATTATAAATGTACTGGCGTGTTACGCGGCGGTTCTCAGCCTCGGTACTTCTGACATTCGGGGCTAGGTCACTCTTTGTCGTGTGGCCGTCCTGTGCGCTGTAAAATGTTGAGCTGCGTCCCTGGCCTCCCCCCTCTCGATGGTCGTAGCAGCCCCCTCCCAGCTGTGACAACCAAAACTGTCTCCAGACATTGCCAGATTGTTCCCTGAGGGACAAAATCACCCTCAGTTAAGAACTATTTATATGTGATTCCATATATATGTAGGCATATGTATATATTTGTATATGGAATCATTTAGAGAGAGATAAACTGATATTAATTATATTATATATGAACATACACGTATTTATGAAATAAAAAATACGTATGAAATGTAACTACATGTGATACCTTCTGAGCCCCCATCATGTGCAGGCTCTGTGTGGAGTGCTTACACACACTTTCCCTTTTGATCCTCACAATGACCCCCACAAATTGGACATTATTATTTTCCCCGTTTTGCAGGGGAAGACAATGAGGCACAGGATGGTTACGTGACTGCCCCTGGGGTGCACAGCTAATTAACCTGGACTCAAGTCCAGGCGTACCATTGGTGGAAGGGAAGTAGGAGTGTCCCCCACACCCGTGGGCTGACCTATAGGAATTCAAGAGCTGCATCCGACATAGAGCAACATGACTGTAGTTAGCAGCGCTGAATTGTGTGCTGGAAATTTGCTAAAAGAGTAGATCTTAAGTGTTCTCATCGCACACAAAGAAAAGAAAAGGAAGGAAGGAAAAAGGAAAGGAAAGGAAAGGAAAGGAAAGGAAAGGAAAGAAAGAAAGAAAGAGGAAGAAAGAAAGGAAGAAAGAAAGAAAAGAGAGGGAGGGAGGAGGGAAGGGAGGAAGGGAACTATGTGAGGCAGCAGATACTTGACCCTGATGATTATTTCACAAGGAATGTGTCTCTCAAATCAGCACATTGTACACCATAAATGTATACAATTTTAATTCATCAATTATACTTCAATAAAGCTGAAACAACAACAAAATAATTCAGGATCTGCATCAGGTGGTACATGGGCCCCATCCTTGTCCTGGAATCAGTCCTCCCCTTGGAGGGGGAGTGAAGGAAGTGAGAACCAGGAATATAACATGCCCCCCCACCCTTGCAGATGAAGGAGATTTGGGGAAATAAGACAGGAAAATGATTAGGGGGAGGTCAGTGGGAGATTCTAGAAAGTGCTTTTCTAAGGTGGAGCCCACAGACCTTCATGGGGAGTCCCCTTAGGGACACACCTGCCAGGCCCTGCCTCTGACCCCAGGCTCCTTTGCACCAGGCAAGGGGGTACAGGCTGCAGAGAAAAGCCACCAGCCCGCCGCCCCTCTCAGTGACCCCGCCACCAGCCCGGTGGGGCTTTGAGTGTGCGGCTGCCCACAGCCTAACTCCCGAGCCTGGAATTTTCCAGGCTCCGCATCCCTCCCCTCCCCAAGCACCCCTCCTCCTGCCTGGATGGCTGCGGTTTCCATGGTAGCAGTGGTCTTAGCCAGGTGACAGCCTGCGCTGGGAGGTGGGGCGAGGCCGCCAGCCTGCGGGGGGCGGGGGGGGGGTCCCCATTAACAATCAGCTAGCGACTCCTATGTAATTAAAATGCATTCTCAGCCCAGGTCTTTGCAGAAGGGGAAAAACAGGCCTCTGCAGCTGGGCTGGAAATCCCAAAGCGCCCCAGAGAGCCAGTGATCTAAACCTTCGCTGTCCTCCAACTCATTCATTCATTCATTCACCGAACCACTAATTTATTTCACTAACATTTATTCCTTTAAACAGATGATGAACATAGATGATTCTATGAATATACTAATTCTACGCCTATTTTAAGCTCCAGGCTTTGTTCTAGGGATGAAGGAAAAGCCCAAAGTGCCTCCTTTCTGGAGGCTTATTCCGTGCCCACGGGGAAATAAGCGTATAATGCCATGGCAGGCTCTGCTAAGTTTTGAAAGATAAAGCCGCCAATACTGTTTTCAATTTCATTTTCTTCCTTTTTAAACTGTAGCACATTTTGAGTGGTGGTTACATCCTGACTCAGTGAACATAATAATCGTATGGGAGATGGGCAATGAAAACTCCTCCGTCACATCTGTGACACATTCTTTCTCTTTTAATGTTTATTGTAGAGAGAGAGAGAGAGAGAGCACACACAAGTGGAGGAGGGGCAAAGAGAGAGGGGGACAGAGGATCGCAAACGGACTCTGAGCTACCAGGAAGAGCCGATGTGGGGCTCGCACCCACACACCCTGAGATCATGACCTGAGCCAAGATCAAGGGTCAGATGCTTAACTGACTGAGCCACCCAGGCTCCCCACACATTCTTTAATGTGTAATTCCAAGCACACAGCGTTGTCAGTCCCCACTTTTTTTTAACAGAATAGTAATTTTTGCACCCATTTTTCTCCAACTTCCTATTTTCCACTTGACGTGAGGACAGCATGGAATGGTGGTTAGAAGCGTGGACTGAACCCACTTATCCACTTGCGATCACAGGGCTCTGCCTGGTGCCTCAGCTCCACAGTGGGATTCTCCTTGGAGGAGCATGATAGAGGGTGTCTACTAAGATACACGTACCCATTAAATAAAAGAGATAAATCGTGGCGATCATTCCTACCAGGACTTAAGCAGCGTACTCCTCATTCGCATAGATTCAGAGTATCCGGCTGTGTGGGTGTTTTCTAACTTATTTAACCCGTCCCCTCCTCATGGACACTGAGGTTGTCTCCAGTCCTTTGTGATAATTGCTGCTGCCGTGAATCCTGTGTGCACACATGTGAGGACACCTGTGCGATGTATTCCTTGAAGTGGAATTTCCAGGTCAAAGGGCGCGGCATTCAGGTTTGACCTTGAGAAGGCCAGAGGCCACCATCAAGGTTGTGTCGGTTTCCACGCCCACCAATAATGGATGAGTGCTGAAGAGACTTCAACATAAAAATACGGTTTTCCAATTTCTCTGAAAAATTCAGAAGGGTTGAACAATGTTAGGTTCAACTTCACGCATGGAAGCCATTACACGGTGTCTGGTGGCACCTGTCCATTCCAGACAAGCAGTCTCTCCCCTTTACCACACTCCCCACCACTCTCTATTATCCCCAGCGTCCAGCGCCGTCAATGTCCGGTTTGTATTGTGCTGGGGGGGGGGGGTGGTTCCCTTTCCAGAGGAGACGTTCCTGGGTGCCCCTGAGGACCCTGAGGACCCCTGAGGCCAGACTGACAGGATCACTCATTTTTAAGAAAATGCCAGACCTTTTCCAAAGTGCTTGTGCCATGTTATGCTCCCATCAACAGGACATGGACATTTCCGTTTGTTGTCCCATGTCCTCACCAATACTTGATGTCGTCAATCTCTTTCCTTCCCCCCATTCTGGTGAGTGTGAGGCCCTGGTCATGTTTCTGTTTTCGTTTTTGTTTTATGAGTGGGGGAGGGGAGGACTCGTCTTTATGGAAAAGGAAAAGTATTCCAAGTTGCTAGATGTTCACAAGCAAGTCTACGTCCCTCCCTTCGTGGCCTGGAGACAATTTGAGATGGAGGCTCCACCATGGACATCAGAGGTGCCTGAGAGCCTGGGAGGGAAGTACTCACCCCGATATCCATGATGCAGGATCGGCCTCCCCCTCCACCGCTCCGTTCTCTTGATTCTTCTCCTACCAAAATACTGAACTCGGGGCTTGCCCCCTCCCCCAGCCTGCCTTCCTTCATGGTGTTCCCTCCAGGAAATCATCCTCTGCCCCCCTCCCCCACTTCCTAGGTCATTCTGCCTTTCATAAGCTTTCCTCCCTCCAAACAAGTCACGGACACTCCCACCGATTCACAAACATTCACATGTGAAGCACCTACTATGTGCCAGGCCCTGAGCTGGGGTGCAGGAGGAGACCAAGAAAGGCAAGGTCTCCCTACTCCCAGAACAGAACTTACTCCAAAGCGATGGAAAGACTAACAAAGAAACAAGGGTGTGGAAAATGGGGAGATGTTGGTCAAAGAGCACAAAGCTTCAGTTGTGCAGGATGAATGGGTTCCGGGATCTGATGGACAGCGGGAGTGACTCCAGTTAACATTACTGTATTGTGTCCTTGACTTTTGCTCCTTTGTACACAGTCATACACAAATCACAACCATGTGAGGTGACGGATATGCAACAATTAGCTTCATTGTGGTAATTGATTCACCATGTATGTGTGTCCAAACATGAATTGAAACGCTATAAATGTATATACATTTTTATTTGTCGATTGTACCTCAATAAAGCTGGGAGGGGGGGAAACAAAGAAGCTAATTTCAGGCTGAGATTACATCCATTAAATAAAGCCAGGTGGGGGGTAGAAGTGAGGGTGGTGAGAAGCGGGGTGGGTTCTTCTGCTATTGCTGGTCTGGAGGGCAGCCCAGGACTCTGCATTTTTTAAAAAACATTTATATTTTTGAGAGACAGAAAGAGACAGAGCATGAGTCGGGGAGGGGCAGAGAGAGAGGGAGACACAGAATCCAAAGCAGGGTCTGAGCCGTCAGCACAGAGCCCCACGCGGGGCTCAAACTCACAAGTCGTGAGATCATGACCTGAGCTGGTCAGACGCTTAACCAACTGAGCCACCCAGGCACCCCCAAGACTCTGCATTTTTAATCAGATTTCCCTCACACACACGCACACACACACACACACGCGCGCACACACACACACGCACTTATTCTGATGCAGGGGAAGTCTGCAATACAGTTTTTAAAAATCCCGGCCACGTCATGACACGCATGCTGCCGTGTAATTTACAAGCAGCACCTACTATAACCCTCAGCCCCATCCAGGGCTCCAGGCGGGAAAAAGTTCCCCACTTTTAGAAGAAAAAACTGAGTCCCAGAGAGGTGAAATCACTTTCCCACAATCCTGTGTTTTCAACCAACCCCCCCCCCCCCCACTTATTCACTGAGAACCATTAGTATGGCAGGCTAGGATTCTAACCCGTGCACAGTCTAGAAAGTTCCATTCTCTGAGTGTCTCTTAGCTTCCTCCCCATCAGCACGCTGACTGCAGTTTCCATGGCGACAGGCAGAGCCTGCCTGCATCAGTGAGACCTGGCGAATTCTCTTAAGGACCAGAGCAGGGGAATGGATCCCAGAAGGGGGGGAGGGTCCTGGGGGAGGGCACACACCTGAGGTACCCCCATCTGGGTGCATCTGGGATTTGAGCACGTCTTTGGGGGCACATCACAATTTAAAAATGGGCACCTTTAAAATGGTGTCTTTGCAGAAGGGGAAAAAACAAACCTGGCCGTGTGTTCCTTTGCAGATAGAAGTCACATGGCGGCCCCCAGCACTGGTGGTGTAAACAGCCTTTGTTCTCACGGCTACTAGTTACTTATTTGACTGATTCGTTCATTCAACAAGTATGTATCCCTAGATTGTCCGGGACCCAAAGTTAACAAATTGGATGAGATCCAGGTTTAGCCAGAATAAGAATGGCATCCATGAATGACAGAAAAAAGAGGTCCCTTATGTTGGAGGAAAACACTCCCCCAGCTGATCAGTGATGAAGAGTTTTCCTCCGTGACTTTCTGTCGGGTATCTGCCCTCTTCCCAAATATCTACTTGATCTCTCAAGCAGTCATTAAACAGACATATCAGGGGCCAGTTATGTGAATGTAATCGTCCTAACGCTGGGAATGCAGGACAAACCAGATAGAGAAGGTCTTTACTTTCATGTAATGTTCAGCATCATGCAGGGGTGCAGAAAGCACATGAGTAAGACCTAAATTAGCGAGACTATTTCGCACTCTGAAGCAGGTTCTAAAACCGTGCCATGGAAATATAACGCAAGCCTCACATGCACACCACGCATTTTCATTTTAAATTTTCCAGGAGCCGGGGCGCCTGGGTGGCTCAGTCGGTTAAGCGTCTGACTTCGGCTCAAGTCACGGTCTTGCAGTTCGTGAGTTCAAGCCCCACATCGGGCTCTGTGCTGACAGCTCAGAGCCTGGAGCCTCCTTCCGATACTGTGTCTGCCTCTCTCTCTGCCCCACCCCCACTTGTGCTCTGTCTCTCAAAGATGAATAAACATTAAAAATTTTTTTCAATTTTTCCAGGAGCCATGTTTAAAAAGATAGAAAGACACCAGTGGAATTAATCTTAACAGGTTCTATTTAACCCAATATATGCAAAATATTACTGTTTAAGCCAATGACACCAAGGCAATGAAATGATCAATGAAATATCAATTTTTTATTAGATTTTCAAAATCTGGTGTTTAGGGTCACCTGTCGGTTGGCGTCTGAGTCTTGATTTCGGCTCTGGTCATGATCCCAGGGTCATGGGATTGAGCCCCATGTCAGGCTCTGAGCTGAGCATAGAGCCTGTTTGAGATACTCTCTCTCTCTCTCTCTCTCTCTCTGCCCTTCTCCTCTGCTTGCACACTTGCCCTCGCTCTAAAATAAAAGAAAAAATTTAATCTGGTGTTTATTTCACAGTGCAACATTTCTCAGCTGAGACAAGCCACATTTCAAGCATAGTAACCACAAGCCACAAGTTTGTGGCTACTGTATTGGAAAGCACAGATCTAAACACCTGTGAGCAAAGTTATCGGGGTAAGGAAAGTTTATCGAGGAAAAAGTGATGGGTTTGAAGGTGGATGGATACTTTGGACAAAATCTTTTGCCTCAGGAAGCCTAGAGAGGAGCCCGGGAATTTGCTCTCCACAAGCCTCCACCTGACTAGGTGATTCTGAGCCAGGTGATCCCCACGGCACACATGGGTAGGAAGGCCGGGGTAGGCAGGAGTGATGGAGTCCTGCCAGCAACAGTCCT
This sequence comes from Cryptoprocta ferox, assembly GCA_028646485.1. Taxonomy (NCBI): domain Eukaryota; kingdom Metazoa; phylum Chordata; class Mammalia; order Carnivora; family Eupleridae; genus Cryptoprocta; species Cryptoprocta ferox. The sequence goes on along the minus strand of CM053563.1, from coordinate 1,324,456 downwards.
AGTAGCTAAGAATGATGATTATGCCCATTTGTGAAACAAAACTGAGGCTCCAGAGAGGTGAGGTTAATTACCAAAGACCCTATATTTTCATCTCGTTCACAAATAATAAATACAGATATTTACTGACCACCTGCTCTGTGCTGAGACTGGGATCTCGCATCCACACATTGTGTATCTTGCAGGACTGGAAAATTCCAGTTTCTGAGTCCCGCACTGCATCTTGCTCACCCCTTCCTGCTTCCCACTCCAACTGCGGTTTCCATGGCAACAGTCTGTGCGGAACAGCAGCTAAGTACCCTTGACGGGAGTGGAGAATGGTCGACATCACAATAGCCTGAGCTGGGGATGGAGTGGCTGGTGGGGGTGTGTGGGGGAGGGTTAAATCCTGCAATCCATACCCCACCCCATATTACTGGTCACTCAAGCCTTTGGTGCTCAGTAAAAGGTCTCTTTAGATGGGGTCACTGCAGAAAGGCAAAAAAAAGAAAGGAGAGAGAGAGAGAGAGAGAGAGAGAAAGAAACAGAGAAAGAAAAGAAAAGAAAAGAAAAGAAAGAAAATTGGCCAAGCAGTTTGCTGCTTTGTCTTAAAGAGATCACAGGTCTGCAGCAGCTGTGGGTCCCAGAGACGTACCCATTTCCTGTTCTAGCTGCTCAACAGCATCTCATTCTTCCTTCCACACAAATTGACCGAGTGCCTGGAGCGCTAGACACTTGAATATAATTGCAACAAGAAAAAAAAATTTACATAAGGAATGAAAACAGGGCTGCAAAAGCTTCAAGGATCTTTCTCTCCAAGAAACACAAGTACAGGCATTCCATTTATCCTCATTTCAAAAGACGTTGGGCACCTGTTTTCTGGCACCATTAGTACGCAGTCGCCCCCAAGAAACAGTAACTTGAATAAAACCGAAGAAGCAACCACAACTCATAACCCAAATTACCTTCCTTTTGAGGCCAGTGGGAGGGGAGGGGTGGGGGGCTTGCGTGGGGATTGGTTTTGGCAGGGCTTTCAGAAATTGATTGCTCCTGGGACGCCTGGCTGGCTCTGTCTGTGGACCTTGGAGCGTACAACTCTTGATCTCGAGGTTGTAAGTTCGAGCCCCACGTTGGTTGTGGAGATTACTTAAAAATAAAATCTGTAAATTTAAAAAAACAATAAAAATTTATTGCTATTAATTTCGAGATGTTGGTCTTATGTTATAAGCACAATTTAAAATCTCAGGACGGGCTTCTCAGTGGAGCCTTGGGTGGCTGGGAAATTCTCAATGAATTCGTGCCTCGGGAAGGGAAGCAGAAAGCATGAGGGTCAAGGCCTTGAACATCTGCTTGAGCAAGTGTTTGCCTGTTTTTGGCCGTGAAGCTGTAGAACTGCTAGTGTTTTCTGCTAATAATTATGGGTCTTTTCAACAACAGATTGTTGTTGTTTTTTCAAAAGCATGGCCGTTCGGGCTCTGAAATATCATGGTCCTAAGTAAATGATGGCCGTTTAGAAGGAAAGATAAACTTAAAGTGTTTATCTTCATGATCCTGAGCAGAAGGGACAGAGAATGAAGAATTTGGAGATTATGACAAACACCCCTGCAGGCAGATATCCTGAAATATACAGAGAATGAGGGAGTCAGTGTCAGCCAGAGACGCTGAAGAACGTTAATTATTCCTGCGGGCATCCCTCTGCTTGGTCATACGCGAACTTAAGTTTCTACCAACTCCAGTTTGTTTTATACCATAGCTTGTAATAATGCACTTTGGAAACTAACAAACTCAGTGTTCTTCAAGAAGGCACTGGCTAAATAATTCTTCCTCTTCTTCTTCTGCTTCTTCCTCTTCTTCTTCTTCTTCTTCTTCTTCTTCTTCTTCTTCTTTCTCCTTCTCCTCCTCCTCCTCCTCCTCGTCCGTAGGCTCCACGCCCAACGCAGGGCTTGAACTCATGGCCCTGAGATCAAGAGTTGGATCCTCCACCATGGGAGCCACCCAGGTGCCCCCCAGCTAAACTGTAATGAACACATTCAATGGAATTCTACGCAACTGTGTAGAATTCTAAGGATATTCTTTATGGACTAAACAGCAAAATATACGGTGAAGGGAAAGCAAGGTGTGTAATAATGGGAAGGGTGGCTATCATTGTGTAGAAAAGGGGAAAAGGAACATATAAATATATATATATATATATAATGCAATATGATGTACTATATTGCAGTACATAAAATATATGGAATAGAGACGCCTTGGGGGGCTCAGTCATTTGAGTGTCTGACTCTCGATTTCAGCTCAGCTTATGATCTCGTGGTTCATGAGTCCCAGCCCTGTGTCGGGCTCTATGCTACTCGTGAGGAGCCTGCTTGGGATTCTCTGTCTCCCTCTCACTCTGCCCCTCCCCTGCTCTTGCCTCTCTCTCTCTCTCTCTCTCTCAAAAATAAATGAACATTAAAAAATAAAATATACATAATAAATAATATCTAAAACACGAGTCATATGCATAGGCTATGTCTGTCACACCATGGGGAAGGCACTGGGTAGCTGGTGGACCAGGGTGACGTCCTCAGTTGATGGGATAGACCGAATGCTGTATCCTTCCAAAATTCCTGTGTTGAAAGCTAATCCCCAATGTGATGGTATTTGGGGGTGGGCATTTGGGAGGTGATTAGGCTGTGAGGGTGGAGCCCTCACGAATGGGGTCGTGCCCTTGTAAGAGGCGAGGATAGTTAATAATACCACATTGCGTATTTGACAGTTATTAAGAGAATAAATCTTAAGTGTTCTGGTCACAAGAAAAAACAGCGGCGACTGTGTGTGGTGGCAGATGCTCGCCAGACGTACCGTGCTGATGTCCTCACAGTGTAAGAAAATGTGAAATCATTACATTGTGCACCTGAAAGTAACATAATATGATATGTCGATTATACCTCAATAGAAAACAACCGAGAGGGGCACCTGGGGGGCTCAATCGGTTAAGTGTTTGACTCTTGCTTTCATCTCAGGTCATGATCTCATGGTTCATGAGTCCGAGCCCCCCACATCAGGCTCTGCACTGACAGTGTGGAGATTTCTTGGGACTCTCTCTCTCTCTCTCTCTCTGCCCCTCCCCCACTCACACTCGTGTTCTCTCTCCTAAAATAAATAAATAAACTTTAAAAAGAAAAAAAGAAAACAACAGAGAGCTCCCAGAGAGCCTCCTCACGCCCTCCATCATGTGAGGTTATGGAGAGCAGATGGCTGACTGGGAGCCAGGACATGGGCTCCCCAGGCACCAAATCTGCCAGCACCTCGACCTTGGACTTCCAGCCTCAGACAGTGAGAAACAAATTTCTGTTGCGTACAAGCCACCCCGTGGGTGTGGTTCTGACACAGCAGCCTGAATGGACTAAGACGACTGGACCCCCAGAAGCAGAGTTTCAGGTCTGTGTGTGACTCCGAGGAGGGATGATGGAGTCATCAGACTCTTTTTTTTTTTCTTTTTTTCCTTTCTGGTAAGTCAGCCAGGACATGATGTGTTGTCCTTTTACATACCGTTGGGTATGGGGTGGCAAAATTGTTTAGAAATTTTGTGCATCTATTTATGATGAGACAGGATGGCCATTTTCTACTCTAATGATACCTCTGACAGAGCAAAAATACAGATTTTGTTTCTAATGGGAGGATGCCCAAATGAATGGTCTCGAAGGGACCAAAAAAGACTGATTAATGCCTAAGTGGCCGTGTTGGGAGGCCTGAAACAAGGGCGCCAGCCTGGTTCCCAGGCCGGAGTTGCTGGTGATCTGGTCTAGGGGCGAGAAACGCATGCACGATACATTGGTGAGTGTGCAGGCAATGGGGGTGGAAGCCAGCTCGGTGGGGCCGGGAGGTGGCCTGGCCAAAGGGCTCCCAGAGAAGGGGGCCAATGGGGTATTTCTTCTGGGTTTTTGTCCTGAGGAGCTCGGTGGATCGCAATGGCTCTTGCCTAAGGGGGCCAGCCTGCAGCACAGGAGGGAGAGATGGAAGTAGGTAGTCCGGTCATGGAGGATGTGGGGAGGCTGAGGGCAGCGGGAATGGGGAGAGCATTGGAGGGACATTAGAGAGAGACAATGGGAGATGAATAAAGGCATTGAGGGCTCGCGCTGAGGGAGAAAAGGCAGCGAGGACGTTTACTGCCTCTCCAGCGGCCAGATGACAATCATCAACAGAATTTTCCGTTGAGCTAAAAGCCAGGCGGGATTCCAAGAATTAAATGCATCCCATGTAATCAAGGATGGGGAAGGTTTCTCTTAGACACAAAACAGTGAGGACGGCATTCTGGAGACATCTGTTTAAAATCACATGTGTCTGAATACCCACTTTGTTGAGCAAAGTACCCCTGGATTCCATCCTCCATCAGTTCTCATCCAAACTGGGTTTTATACCCTGAGGGCTTTATTTATTTAGAAGTGATTACCATGGTGTCTGGCACACAATAAGCGCTCGGTGGAGCTCTTCTGGAATCAATTTCTCCAATGCAGCCAGAAAGAATGAAATGTTCCGCGAGAACCTAACGCGTACACTCTTTTTAAAAATGTGGAGATATATTTTATATTTACCCAAGTACGTGTCTACGTGGGCATACATAGAGGCATATCCATAAAGAAGATTGGACTGGTAAATTCAGGCAGAAGTTGACTTCCATGGTTTGGGGTCTATACCCGACGTGATGACAAATGCTTTATCCAACTCAACTCAATTTCCCTCCCAAAGAGTTTAAGGGGGGGGGCATGAGTGTAATCTCCACTTTAACAGATGGGGAAATTGAGGCACAGAGAGACACAGCTGTCACACAGCGAGAATGCCGCCAACCGCCTTGCCCCAACAGCAAACACCCCGGACACCCCCCGCTGGCCGTGTGCCCACCTCCCCGTTCGTTAATCACACTCACTTTCTTCACAAACATGTTGATAGCACCAGAATCCATATCTGGGTTAGAGAGCCCAGAACGGAGTTACCAGAGTTTGCATATGAAAATAAAGGGCGCCCGATTAAATATGAATCTCGGGCAAACAACAAGTAATATTTTTTTTTAATTTTTTAATGTTTTATTTATTTTGAAGGTGGGAGAGTCAGAGTGTGAGCAGGGGAGGGGCAGAGACAGAGGGAGGCACAGAATCCGAAGCAGGTTCCAGGCTCTGAGCTGTCAGCACAGAGCCCGACGCAGGGCTCGAACCCACGGACCGTGAGATCATGACCTGAGCTGAAGTCGGACACTTAACTGACTGAGCCACCCAGGCGCCCCAACAAGTAATCTTTAGTAAGTGGTTTGGTTTTAGAAAAGATTTAGATTCGGAGAAAAGTTGCCAGCGCAGCACTGAGCGTGGCCGTACACTCCGCACCTAGTTTCCTCTATTCTTAGCCCCTTCATTAGTGTGATTTGTCACAATTAATGAACTAGTAACTGCACCTTATTGCCTAACTTAAGCCATACTTTATTCAGAATCCCTTTGTTTTTACCTAATGTCCTTTTTCTGGTTTGGGATCCCATCCAGGAGACCACAGTTTCCCTCTGGCGGGAGCAGTTTCTTAAACTTGCCTTGTGTTTGATGACCTTGACAGTTTAGAGGACTGAAAAGGTATTTTGTGGAGGATCCTTCAGTTGGGGCCGTCTGATGTTTTTCTCATGAGTGGCCCAGGGTTATGGGTTTGGGAGGAGAAGACTCCTCCGGAGGGGAAAGCGCCATTTTTATCACAACATATTCAGTACATACTATTGATGCGGGTCGTGGCCTGACTGCCTCGACAAGATACAGTTTAGCAGTTTCTCTCCCATAAAATTACTCCTTTTTCCCCTTTCCACACTGTACTCTATAGAAGGGGCCCACCAGGCACAGCCCACACCCGAGAGTAAAGTTATGTTCCACCTACTTGAGAGCAGAGAATCTATAAAAATTATTTGCAGTTTTTCTGTATGGGAAATTTCTCTGCTTCCCCCTGCAAAACTAATAATTGTTTTTTATTTTATGTATTTATTTTTTAAGGAGGATCTAGGCCCAACGTGGGGCTTGAACTCATGACACCAAGATCAAGAGTCATATGCTCTGTCAAGCCAGCCAGGTGCCCCACTGATAGTTGATTTTAAGTACAAGCAAGTTTTATGCAATACCTGAGACATACTTACATGAAAAAGTTATATGTAGTTTATCTGAATTCGAAATTAACTTAACTGAAATCCTGCATTTCATTTGGCAACCATACCCCAGACCCATTTATCTACCGGCGTTTTTGACATCCCCACTATTGGATGTCCAATAGGCATCTCAAAATAACAAACCAAAATCTAAGCCACTGGATCCATCCTCACCCGCTCAGCCGCTCCCGAAGGGTTTCCAGAGAGGCGCCTCATTCCCCCGGTTGCCCAGGCCCCAGTACCTGGGAGGATGCTGATTCCTCTCACATCTCATAGCCAGTCAGAAGATCAGGGCCAATCCTCACGCAAAAACATATCTGGGGCTTCTGGGTGGCTCAGTCGGTTGAGCATCCTGCTCTTGATTTCAGCTCAGGTCAGAATCTTGTGGTTCTCGAGTTCGAGTCCTGCGTCCAGCTCCACATTGACAGTGCAGAGCCTGCTTGGTATTCTCTCTCTCTGCCCCTTCCACACAATCTCTCTCTCAACATAAATAAACTTAAATTTATTTTTTAATAAAAATATTAGATGTATATAATGTATAATATATATATATATATATATATATATATATATATATATATATATATATATATAT
>CM053563.1:1298369-1317637 GCA_028646485.1 Cryptoprocta ferox | reverse complement strand
GATTCTCTGTCTTCCTCTCTCTCTGTCCCTCCCCCACTTGTGCTTGTGTTGTCTCTGTCTCTCTCAAAATAAATAAACTAATATATATTATATTGTAATATATACATATTATATGTATATATATATATATATATATATATATATATATTCAAAACCTCAACAACTTTGCACCATGCCCATGGTCCATCAACGGAGTGATTACAAGAGCCCACCACCTGCCATCCGTTGCCCGCGCACTGTCCCTGCCCCTGAGACTAGTCCCCACACAGCATCCTTATCCTTACTATCCTAAATGTAAATTAGAGGATGTCCTTCCTGGTTAAGATCCTCCCATGTTTCCCGTCTCGCTCTGAGTAAAGGCTGCTGCCCTGAGGGCTGACACCTCTGTGTTCTGTGCTCTCCCGCAGGGGCTGTCTGGATGCAGGCCTCTCCTCCTCCACACGGGCCCCCAGCCGAGTGGGCACGACCTTCCCGCCTCTCCTCTTCCTCTCCCAGGACCACAGCGAGGCTCCACGCCTTCCCTCACCTTCCCAGGGACGCCTTCCCTGGCCCCCCCACCATCGAAGTGTCACGCCTCTGCATCCCAGGTCCCCCTTCTGTGCTCTGCATTCATTGCTCCTGAGGAAGAGCCAGGCTGGCCCGTCGTGAGCACTGTTCTGTGACAGTCAACCCTCAACAACGTCCTCACAGAACACCTGACTCGGAAGAGGCCGCTCAGTGATCATGACGGATCGGGACAAAACACACCCACTCTCTGATCGGGTCCGAACACAGACGTGAACATCGTCCGAGACTCAAAAATAAACAAGACGTCCTCTGTCCTGGCCAACACGCTCAGCCCGGTACAGCTTCAGCCCTGCTCTGGTTCCTTCTCCTGCTCCGGATGAGGGACAGACTCTCGGTCACAGCTTCACCCTCCATTCCCGGCCGCGTCCCATCTAGAACAAAGCCCTGCTTCCTGAGACTCTTCCTCAGAACCCCCCAGGGCGAATCCAAATTCTAGGGTAGGTGTTTCCCAGCACCGGCCCGGCAGCACCTTCCTCCTTCCTTCCCTCTTTGCCGGCTCCCTGCTTCATGCCTTCCCCCCACGTTTCAATAAACTGTCGTATCTACTCAAGGTGTCTCCCTGGACCCTCCTTGGCGTTTGACACTGACGTCCTGTATATTTTGCTGCGTCGCCGTATTTGCTGTCTGTCGCCCCATCAGAACGCTAACTCTTTGAGGGCGGAAATTCTGCCTGGTACAGTGACTGGCTGGCGGTCGTGTTTGAATGAAATCACCAGTGAAGAAATGGAAACTCAGAGCCAGGAGCGCATCTGGGCGAGGGCCACGGGCACTAAGTGGGGGAGCCGGTCGTAAACCCGACTCTGGGACCCCTGGCTCCCACGCCCGGCTGCTGGGTTGGCACCACGAGGCTGGGGCAGGGGTGCAATTTACTCCCCTGCCTTCCCCTTCTCCAAATTCACCTGTTTCCCCTCTGGGGAGGTGGTTCCCTCTTTGGAAAAAAAAAGGTGGACTGAAGTAAGTCTGGAGTAACAACATCCTTCATTTTCAAGATGAGTGGGACACGGATGAGTGAGGACGTTGTAGACAATAGTCTAGCAGCGCCATCTTTTGACAGTTGACCTCAATCACTGGTGAGCCTCCCACATCCAAGTGCGACGTCTTAACCCAAAGCAACTGAAGCAAGAGGTGGGGAGAGGGCAGTTCTGTCCCTGAGCAGCCAGCCCGGGGCCTTTCGGCACGTTGTTCCTGCCCTGCCCCCCAGAATCCCCCAGAAGCACCTGGGAGTCTGTGAGCTGACCCCACGGAAGGAGGCATCTCCTGCCGTCCCTCTCCCCACCCGCTGTCCCCCACCAGCTGGTTCAGGTTTGGACAGAGGCATTGTCTCACCAGAGGGCTCCATCCCTCTCTCCCTGCTCTGCTGCAGACCTGCAGCCTCCCCACGCCTCCCCGTCGCCGCCTTTGACTGTGGCATCACAGAGACCCGCCCCCTTTCCAAACAGGCTTTTTGGCACCTGCTGTCCTTTCAACAAGAACACGCTGAAGATTTGCTCGTCCACAGGACCCGCTGTGGCCGGGGACACGCTGGGAAACAAGCCAGGCTGTGGCACTGCCCAGAGACAGCTCACAGTACAGACAGAGGGACAGATGATGAGCAGATCTTAAAAATCATTCCGGATATGGACATGCGCACGCTCTGGAGAAAATGAAGCAGAGTGATGTTTTGCAGTGAGCTGACGTCAAGGTTTTGCTTCCTGAGTTTCAGGGGCCCCGGGATTCTGCGTTTTCAACAACATGCCCCTCCAGCCGGGCATTCTGAGGCTTGCGGTCCCTGGGCCCTGCTTTAAGAAACAGAGGCTAAAAGAAGTCAGATCTGGTGTGAGCATTTAAAAAAGTTTTTTTTAATGTTTGTTTATTTTTGAGAGAGAGAGAGAGAGAGAGAGAGAGAGAACATGAGTGGGAGATGGAAAGACAGCGAAGGAGACACAGAATGTGAAGCAGGCTCCGGGCTCTGAGCTGTCAGCACAGAGCCCGATGCGGGGCTCGAACCCACAAACTGTGAGATCAGGACCTGAGCCGAGGTTGGATGCTTAACCGACTGAGCCACCCAGGCGCCCCATGGTGCTGAGCATTTTCGGGGCAATGTGCTTTATGTCCTTGCAAACCCTGTGATCTAGGAGTGCTTATACTTGGTGTTCTAGAAGAGGAGACTGGGGCGTGGAGAGGAAAGATCACTTGCCCAGTTTCAATGTTTTTTCTTGTGCAGCTGGGTCGTGAGCTGGGTCCCACACACGGGCTGACTGCAAAGCCTGGGAGAGCTTGGCCTCTGGGCGCCAGTCCCTTCTCCAGCCCCTCCAGCCCTGCACACACCCCTCCCCACCCCCCCTCCATTTCCACGGCAGCAGCTAGAGCAGCGTCCTTCCTCACACAGGTGGGAGTCCCTGTGAAGGGAAGAAGCGGAAGGGCGAAGGTGTCTTTGTCACTCGGCTGCTGTCACAGAATTACACAGATGGGACGGTTTGTTTCTCACGGTCTGGAGGCTGGAAGTCCAAGATCAAGGCGCTGGCAAATTTGGTGCCCGGTGAGAACCTGCTTTCCGGTTCACAGACTGCATCTTCTATGTGTTGGGGAGAGGGTGACCGGGTGCCCTGGGGTCCCTTTAATGAGGGCACTGATCCCAGTGTGAGGGCTCACCTTCCAGAGCCATCACCTGTGGGTTAGATGTCTGCAAATGAATTTGGGACACACATTCTGTCCACTGCAGGCGCAGTGTGGCCAGTGTGGCCAGCCAGGGCTTGGACCTCCAGTTGCCCCAAGAAGTCTATCAGGTACGCTTTTGCCCAAATTAAAATGGAAACTTAAGAGTCCTTATACAAGGACAAAGAAAGAGAATGGCTTTGTGGTCTTCTGCAGATGCCTAAAGAAATCCCAGGTTCTAGTCAGCACCGTTCAAAGAGCCAGTGGCTTAAGGTATAATTATTTATATGATTAAAAATAAAGCGTATGATGGGATATTACTCAGCCAGGAGAAAGAAGACAGTCTTGTGACTTGTAGCAACATAGAAAAACTTTGTGCTGACATAAATCAGACAGAGAAAGACAAATACCACAAAATCTCATCTAAGTGGAATATTTAAAAAGAAGGAGGAGGAGGAGGAGGGAGAGGAAGAGGAGGAGGGGAAGGACGGGGGAGGAGGAGGAGGAGGGGAGGGGGAGGGGGAGGAGGGCGAGGAGGAGAAGGAGAAGAAAGAGTTAAACTCACAGAAAGGTGGTTACCAGGGGCTGGAGGTGGGGGAAATGGGCAGATGTCGGTCAAAGGGTAAGAGCCTCCAGTCACAAGACGAATACATTCTGGGGGATCTAATGCACAGCATGGCGATACTGGGGAAGAAAATTGTTTTCTACCCTTCAAGATTCTTCCAGCTGGTTGAAGAATGTAATTGACATGAGGCAGAGTAAAAGGAGGAAAAAACACGGGGCGCCTGGGGGGCTCAGTCGGTTGAGCGTCTGACTTCGGCTCAGGTCATGATCTCACGGTTCGTGGGTTCGAGCCCCGCGTCGGGCTCTGTGCTGACAGCTCAGAGCCTGGAGCTGCTTCCGATTCTGTGTCTCCCTCTCTCTCTGCCCCTCCCTCTCTCTCTGTCCCTCCCCTGCTCACACTGTCTCTCTCTCTCTCTCTCTCTCTCTCTCGCTCTCAAAAAATAAGTAAAACATTAAAAAAGGAGGAAAAAACACAAAGTTTAATTGTGTGCACACGGAGGAGGCCCAGTAATGAAACCGAGACACCCCCCCCCCAAAATGACCAAGACAAGCAGTTTTTATACTTTTTAGGCAAAGTGACAATAAATCTGTGAGGAATTGGCAGGACAAAGAAAACGTATGTTTGGGAGCTTCAGTTAGTAAGGAATTCTAAACTTAATTTGGGCTGAGGTAGTAAATTAGTAAAAAGTAACAAGTGTTGTGACTACACAGACTTCCTGGCTCTAAATTTTCTAACTCTGATGATAAGGATGTCTCTCTACCCCCTAGCAGAGGGAGGGTGCCTTTCACATGAGAGATTTATTTCCTTTTTTCTGGAGACAGAGGGAGGTCAGAGTGTTTGGGTTTTGTTTTTTTGTTTTTTACACCTGCTATTTTTTACACCCGCTGTTTCTTACACCTGCTGTAACTTAAAATAATCAATATGCCGGGGCACCTGGGTGGCTCCGTCAATTAAGCATCTGACTTCGGCTCAGGTAATGATCTCATGGTTTGTGAGTTCGAGCCCTGCATCGGGCTCTCTGCCGACAGCTCGAGCCTGGAGGCTGCTTCAGATTCTCCCTCTCTCTCTCTCTCTCTCTCACCCTCTCCCCCACTCGCACTCTGTCTCTCTCTGTCTCTCAAAAGAAATGAAAACATTAAAAAATAAAATAAAACTATAAATCTAGGGGGAAATTACTAAAAATTGGAGCACCTGACTGGCTCAGTTGGAAGAGCATGTGACTCTCAGTCTTGGGGTTGTAAGTTCAAGCCCCACGTTAGGTATAGATATTATAAATAAATACATACGTACCCTTGAAAAAATTACCACGATAAAATTATAAATCTGAGACCTGCTTAAAAGTAAGCGAGAGTTAAAAAGGCAAAGGCCCCTGGGTTGATGAGTAGCCAGAGTGTGTAGAGCAGCCGAGCCAACCACTCCCAGCTGGAGCCCAGGTCAGGGTCTCATTAGGATTGGCTAGTGTCCTACCAGTTAAATAGCTGGGATATCTTCCGTGCCTATCAGAGTCAGGCACATGGAGCAGGGCACATGGACGAGTCAAGTTGGAGGAGGTAAGGGGTAGTTGGGGGGCAGTGGAGGAAATACCATACTGTAACATGGCGTTTCTCAGCCTCTGCACAATCGACATTTGAAGGTTGATAATCCCTTGCTGTAGTCGGATGTTCTGTGTCCTGGCTTGTCCCCACTCACCAGATGCCAATAGCACCACCTCCGACACCCACCCACACCAGTGGTGACAACCAAAATGTCTCAGGACTCCAAACGCCCACACGGAGGCAGAATCACCTCTGGTTGAGAACCCCTGCTTGAAACAGAATGGAAGGTCTCAGACTTGAGCCTGCCACAGAATCCCAAGGAGGTGGTAGGGGAAGGAGTGAGGGGGCTTCTGGGCCCCCCCCCCCAGAGTTTCTGGTTTAGGAGGTCTAGGAGCCTGACCTGGAGAAGTCCCCACCCTAAATAAGCACGATTTCTCTGGCTCTCTTTTGGCTTTTCTTCTTCCTTTTTTTTTTTTTTTTCTTGACATAAAGATTTATTTCACGTTGCAGGGATATATTAAAGCCATCAACACATGGGAGTGAGTGAGGAGCCCAGCGGGCTCGTTTGCCTTGTGTTAAGCCTTAAAGTATGTGCAGTCCATGAGGGAGCAATGACTCTGCATTCCTGGGGAGCCAAAGGCGTCCTTGGGTTTGTTTCGGGACTTTGCACCTGCCAGCCTGTGCCTGCGAATTCCTGTGGCAGTTGCTAAATGTCGCCACTAGGTGGTGCTGGAAGCCAAGTAATAAAATGGTTGCTCCCGTCCATCTTCCGCAGAACTTAGACTCTGGTGGGGGGTTGCCTTTTTAAGACGTTATTCCCCATTTAAATCAAGAACACCCACCAGTGAGACACTCCAATACCACCTCCACACAGTTTTCCATGTTATCTAACTCTGCCTAACAGTTTTTCTTTAAATAGATTTTTTGAAGTCTTTATTTTTAAGTAATCTTTAGACTCACTGCGGGACTTGAATTCACAACCCCGAGATCAAAGGTCACAGGTTCCACCGACTGAGACAGCCAGCTGCCCCTCTTTAAGTGGATTTCAATGCACTTTCAAACATAGACATTTTAAAGCAAGCTGTACATCATTTTCAGCGGGGAACTGACAGCACCTCTCAGAAATACAAGATAATAGCCAGAAAGAGGGGGTGAGGAAGGGAGGGTGGGGAGGGGGGCATGCTATTAGAAGAGTGCCAGAAAGGGGCCGTTTTCCTTCACGTCCTTGATAGGGAATCATAATAAATAAATAGGAAATAATAACAAATGGGTAATTATTAGACATTTTAAGAACATAATGACACCAAGTTGAGCCTTCTTTTTTGATAATTAATTTGATTTAATAATACTTTATGGTTTGTCCGTGTATGGCCTTAAAACATCTCTCATGCTGGGGCACCTGAGTGGCTCAGTCCTTGAGCGTCTGACTCTTGATTTCAGCTCAGGTCATGATCTCGTTGTTCCTGGGTTCGAGCCTCATGTCAGGCTCCACAATGATAGTGTGGAGCCTGCTTGGGATTCTCTCTCTCTCTCTCTCTCTCTCTCTCTCTGCTCCTCCCCTGCTTGTGCTCTCTCTCCCTCTCCCTCTCTCTCTCTCTCTCTCTCTCTCAAATAAACTTAAAAAGTCCATACAAGAGATGATTGGAACTTGGCAATGGGGAGCGAGAAGGGGTGACGAACGAGAGAGGTGCTCTGAGGGAGAATAAACAGGACTTTCTGGCAGTGGGGAAGTGGAGAGTGTGGGAGAAGTCAAGGTCAAGGCGCACAGTCCTATTCCTGGCTTGGGGTAGGATGGAGAGAACAAGGACCCTGCAGGTTATTTCCCCACATCAGGTGCGCACTAGGAATGTTATATGATATCAGAACTAATCTTCTGCTTTTTTGATGTTCCGGAACATTCCTATTAACTATATGTTTCCCAAATATTTGCAAAATTTACCCAAAGAACTCAGCTCAGCCTTTCCTAGAAAATCACTCATCTGAGATTTTCAAATGAATTACCATAAATTAGCATATACTGTCCTTTTACCCTTGAAACCTGATCTGTGTATGTGGTACTTCTCGATTGTTCAGGACTCTGATCCTGCGTGTTCTGTCTTTGTTTCCTAGTTAGGCTTGCCGACTGTTGGACTATTTTCGAAGTTCGGTCTCTGATATTTGTATATCAATGCCTCTTCTTTTCTATCTTCTGATTCCTTGATTGCTGCTTTTATCCTTATTGATGATGTTTGCCTTATATTTGCTTCTTAGATTTTCTAAATTTTTACAATGGTAAAAAGTTGACCTACAATAGACCAGTCATAATTAAAGCAAACAATTTGATGCTTTGTAATATATGTACACCTGTGAAACCATAACCACAATCAAGACCGTGAACCTCTCCATCACCCCCAAAAGTTTCCTCCTGCCCCTTTTTAATCCCCCCATGTTCCCTGTCACTGAAGAGTCATTTGCATTTTCTAAAGTATTATATAAGTGGGATCATACGAGACATACATTTTTTTCTTTTCTGCATCTAAGATTTCGAGATTCATCAACGTTGTAACGTTGTGAGTACCAGTGGTTCATTCCTTTTTTTGCTGAGTAGTATTTCCTTGATGGCTGAGCCACAATTTATTGATCTATTCGCCGGTTGATTCCCATTGGATTTGTTTCCAGTTTCTTGCCATTGTTCTGAGTCTGTAAGAGGTAAAGATGGATGCAGTGAGACTCCGTAAAATCCAAGGGAGAGAAAATGGTAGTTCAGATCAGGATAGCAGTGTTGAGAAGTGATTGATTCCAGATAGTTTGAAAACAGAGCCACCAGATTGCCGACCAGTTCCAGGAGAATATAACATTGCGCAAGATTTCCATTAGAACTCTCTTCTCTGTTTCAACCCATGCTGTTTGGATAGAACTGACCCTACACCTAAGAATGTTATTTTTTTTTCTTAATTTTAAAAAATTTATTTAAATTCAAGTTAGTTAACATAAAATGTAGTATTGGTCTCAGAAGTAGAACCCAGTGATTCATCTCTTACATAGGACACCCAGTGCTCATCCCAACAAGTGTCCTTCTCAATGCCCATCACTCATCTAGCCATCCCCCCCACCTGCCCTCCAGCAACCCTCATTTTTTTTCTCTGTATTTAAGAGTCTCTTATGGTGTGTTTCCCTCTCTGAATAACTCTAAGAATGTACTTGAGTCTAACTAGTCAGTGCACCCCACTTCCGTTCCACTGAGGTTAGTCCATATGCCAGGCAGAGCCAGTGAGAACACAGGAGACATTTGCTAGGGTTTCTGGAAAATAGATGCTTGCTCACTTGTCCCCTAGATAATATGGTGTGGTGTGGTGTGGTGCTGCTCGGAAGACAGAGCCTGGGGGGAATGGGAGACCACCAGGTAGAAATGGAGGATCAAGTCAATACAGTGCAAGTAGCATGGACAGAGACAGAGAAACTGGGTTATTGTCAACATTATTTAAGCTGCCGGATCAAGCCTCGCCTGATGCCCACATATCAGCCCTCCCTCTGGACATCTTTATTACGTGCACCCATAAATTCCTGTTATTGTTGAAGCCAGTCTGAGCCTGCCGGGGACATACTGAACAAAGGAGGTGGTGCTCTGGATGAGCAGGGCATCCTAAGGAGACAGACCAGCAGGAAGGACCAGCAGCTGTTTGGGGATGATGCGAGAGAAGGAGGACCCGTGAGATTGCTCCCAGCTGTCTGGTTTCACAACCACTGAAGGAAGGCGTAAACAGGAGACTCGTACGGTACATCTCGCATTGTTGAAACCGAGGTGCCGCTCAAACATCCAGAGAGACGTGGCATTTGAACGCATGGAATGTATACGTGTGTATTATGCACTTAAGTACCGCATCTCTCTGGCTATTGGGGGTACTTCGGCTTCAATTCTCTATGAGAAACAGTTATTATTCATATTATACATAAAATGTGATATTTTAATCACAGATATTAGATATAAAATTTTATAGATATAGGAGTGCCTGGGTGGCTCAGTCAGTTGAGCGTCCGACTTTGGCTCAGGTCATGATTTTGTGGTTTGTGAGTCTGAGCCCCATGTCCCGTTCGCTGCCGTCAGTGCAGAACCCGCTTCAGGTCCTTTGTCCGCCCCCACCCCCGGCCCTCCTCCACTTGCGCACGCTCTCCCTCAAAAATGAACAGCAAAAAAAACTTATTTGTGTATATATTATATCTATAATTATATATGTGGTGTGCAATATATATATAATGTGCGTGGGGGGGGGGGTAAAAATTGCCAAAAGCTGTTTTTTTTAACTTATTTATTTTGAAAGAGAAAGCACAAGTGGGGGAGGGACAGAGAAGAGAGACAGAGAGAGAGAGAATCCCAAGCAGGCTCCACACTGTCAGTGCAGAGCCCAGCCACCGGGCTTGAACTCACACACCATGAGACGCTTACCCAACTGAGCCACCCAGGTGCCCCGCCAAAAGCCCTTTTATGTAAAATAATCTTGGTAAATATTTTTTACGTGCAAATCTTGTCGTCCCCACAAGAACCCGAGTTTGTTCTTTCGCCGCTCTTTCTGCACCGAGCAGTGAACGGATGGCCCAACACTGATGGGCGTGGGAGGCTGGACCACTGAGGGGTGCGTTCTGTCTGGGTCATTTCCTAGTATGGGCTGTTAGGAAAATATTGACGCCTAGGGTGCTTGGAAGCTCCACGGTGAAAAGAAAAACTCAATCTAGGAGCCAAGGTGGGATTTGGGGGAAAATAAGGAAAAGCCCTACTTGGAAACCAGGGTGTCCAGAGCCCATAAACCAAGCTGTTGCTGGGATTGAGAATAAATGTGTGCAAATTAGGGAAAAGTACCTGCTGGTCACACAGACCCATAGACTCATGGCTGGGCTTCTGGGTACACTTTGTGGAAAGAAAAGGGCATCCTTCCTCCAGGCATGTTGAGCAGAGGGTATTGACCATGGCATGGTGAGCAGAGGGGTGGATTTCAGCTCCTACTTCTGTCCTGGGCAGGAGCTTTTGTGCAGCGCACAGACTGCACAACTGTACATGGTGGCCGGGCCAGAGAGCACTCATTTCTTCATTGTTATAAGTGTAGGCTCTGGAGTCCTATTGTCCGGTCTGAATTCCAGCTTTGTGGTGTGCTAGCTTGTCCTTGGGCACGTTTACAACCTCCTGGTGCCTCAGTTTTCTCATCTATGATGTGGGGATAATTTTTCATCTTTACGTCATAGCACTACAGAGGATTCAGTGAGCTGACACCTGTCAAGTGCTCAGAACAGGGCCTGGCAGAGTAGATATTCAGTAAGTGTTCCGTAGCGTGCTGGGTAGAAACTAGAGATGGACCCCAAGATTCCGACTCCCTGGTGAATAGGTTCTGTAAAATCCCCAGGACTGTGAATGTGACATTTTACTCGGTTGATAAGGTTACATTATATGGCACAAATAACTTTGTTTTTAAAAAGGAGGGATTATCCTCAGTGGGCCTGGTCTAATCATGAAAGCCTTTATTTTATCATTTTTAAATCTAATTTATTGTCAGATTGGTTTCCATACAACACACAGTGTTCATCCCAACAAGTGCCCTCCTCCATGCCCATCACCCACTTCCCCCCCTCCCCCCCCCCCGGCCGTAAGCCTTTAAAAGTGACGGAGCCAGAGGTGCCTGGGTGGCTCAGTCGGTTAAGCATCCGACTTCCACGCAGGTCATGATCTTGCAATTAATGAGTTTGAGCCCCACGTCCAACTCTGTGCTATCAGCGTGGAGCCCAGTTTGGATTCTCTGACCCTCCTCAGCTCATTCTCTCTCTCTCTCTCTCTCTCTCCCTCTTTCTCAAAATAAATAAATAAACTTAAAAACAAAAAAAGTGAGGGAGCCCATTGTGAAGTCCAAGAACTTCAAAGCATTGGGCTTTTGACTCACAAAGTTTCCTACTGCTGGTTTTGAAAACTGAGGGGCCATGTAGAAAGGCCTTAAGAGCAGCGGCCTCCAGAGGCCGAGCGTGCTTCCCGGCCGACATCCACCGAGGAGCAGGATCCGGCCAACGACCCCAATGAACCTGCAAGAGGCCCCTGAACTCCAGAGGGAAATGCGGCTCCCACCAGCATCTCGATTTCAGCCTCACGAGAACCAGCGTTGGGAAAGTAAATCACACTGCCCCTGGGCTTGTGACCTCCTGAACTGTGGGCTAACAGATGACTGCTGTAAACTACTTAATCTCCTTATCTGTAGAAGGGTTTAGGCCTGAAGTCTCTTTCATAGGGTCTTGCAACTAATTCAGTCTATGGAAAGTACTTAGAATAAGCTGAGAACAACTATTCCCAGCTACTGTTTACACGGGCTGACCTCCTGGGGAGTCAGGGCGGGGGTGGGCACGCACTCAGGAGTTTCAGTAACCACATGCGTTGATTAACGTAACTGTCCTAAATCAAGATCTTCTCCTCCCTTCCTTCTTTTGAATCCTGTTTGTCCCAGGACCCACCTGGGGTTGTTTGATCACTTCCGGGGGTAGCTGTGCGACCCTCTAGTTTCCACATCCCGGTGAGATCTGGGTGTGTCCCCAACCAGTTCCCACAGCTGGGGAAAAGATTGGCTTCTCAGTCTTCCTTGGCGATGACAACAGTAATGCTACTTGGTTTTCTTCAAAGTGTGTGTAAACCAGGTCATTAATCACCAGTGAAAACAGTGCAGAATCAGACTTTAATTTCAGTGATATTTAATACCAATCAGTTACTGTTAAAATGATGGGTTCCCCCCCATCATCTCTATAATGCTTTTGTGAGCCTCTCTTCTTCAGGTCCTGGTTTACTTATTTCTAACATTATTTGAACCGAGGACGCTGATATATCAACTGTCGGTTTTGCTTCTGTTCAGTAATAAAGACATTGTTTATTTTGGGTCCCACTGACTTCTAAATATTGTATATAAACATTATCCTGAATAGAATACTTTCCCATTTTTATTTTAATTAGCTCCTGTAGGCCATTTGCAATGTCACTGACTTTAAAAAAGATATTTCTTGTGCATTCGATCATCGTACTGAGTTTATATTTTGTTTGTTTGTTTCTCTTTGGTTTTCTAGATAGTGATTCAATCACCAAAGCTTATCTCTTTCTCTTCCCTGCCAGGAGGTATCCTGGACTTTTTAGTGATATGCACCAATGAACTTTCTTTTATTGCTGAAGCTGGTCTTGATATTCTGTCACTTCCAACACAAGAAGTCCTAACACATTTAGAAAAGAGGAAAAGTTTCAGAATTCCTCTTGCCCAAGTATTTTGATGACTTGAAGATTACCTGAAATGATGATGTCTTAGTCTGTTGGCGTATATAACGAACTACCACCCTCCGGTTGGTTCCCACGTGCATTATATTTAGAGGGTTTCTCACAGGTGTGAATTCTCTGGTGTACAGTGAGGTGTGCTTTTCTCCTAAAAGCCTTCTGGCAGAATTTACATTCATGGGCCTTTCACCTGTGTGAGATCTCAGGCGTTTAAGAAGGAATGAGCGATGGATCAGTAAAGGCTTTCCCAGACCCATTTTAACCATGGGTTTCTCTCTAGAATGTACTCTCTGGTATCCAGTCAGGTGTGACTTTAGACTGAACACAGCTACATTCATAGGTATTCTTACCTGTATGAATTTTCTCACGCTTCATTGGGAATTAACTATAATTGAATGATTTCTTTCATCTCCATTAAGTTCATGCATTTCTTCTACAACTAAATCTGAGTTACTTCTGAAACTCTTTCCACTTAAAACATGCTCATAGTTTTTTTTTTGTCTTGCTAGAATAATGTTTGAGTGGAGATGAAATATGTTTGCAAAAGCTTCATATCCATAGCCTTTCTGCTTAGTAGGTGTTTTGTCATAGATGAGGTTCACTTGATTCAGATGCCTCTCCTCATTTTCTTGGTGATCTCTATTTTGTCCCCATCTCCCCGTCACTCCCGAAATGGAAACCAGACTTCATCACTTGTGAATCTTCCCACCGACCTGTATGCTGTGAAATGAAACTTTCTGACACACTGTCTTTGGTGGGTAAATACTCTTCTTTTGCCCCATACAACTTGCCACACTCCTAACAATATTTTTTACTTACTGGTTCCCATATCTGGCTTCCATTAACTCTGAGAACATTAAAGACCAGAATCTCAGTTCTAGACTTCAAGGTTTTCTCTTCTGTTTTCTCTTGCTGTCAACCACGTACGAAACAATGACTTCTCTCCACAGCTCAAACCCACAATTCCTCTAGTTCATGCCAACACGGCAAATATGAGAGATAAAAGCCAGGGACATCGGCCTGGCAATCTAGTCTCCTGTCACCTGGGCCCACACCATACATATAAGCTTAGACATTCCTTTTTAATTTTATTTTTTATATTTGAGAGAGTGAGTGTACGTGTGCAAGCAGGGGAGGGGCTCAATCCCACAACTGTGAAATCATGACCCGAGATGAAATCAAGAGTCCAACACTTAACTGAGCCACCCAGGTGCCCCTTAAACATTCTTATTCCCAACAAATACCTTCTGATCCTTTTGGCATGTTTGATTTCTGACTACATCTCCAATGTTTAAAAACATTCATGGGGAGCCTAGCTGTTTTGGTTAGAAGAGCATGAGACTCTTGATCTCAGGGTTATAAGTTCGAGCCCCACGTTGGTACACCAAACTTAAAAGATTACTTAAAAGTAAAACTTAAAAAATAAAAAAAATGTTCGTCGTATATAAAAGACATTTAATAAATATTTTCTGAAGAAGCCAGATCAATCTTCAGAGGAGACTCTAGAAGACCTCACTGCCCTCAGCTACAGGCTTCAAATTATAGGACCTTTTGTATGAATTTCTGGGTGACCATTGCAGGATGGCCTATAGGTGAAGGTATCTCCATATTTTTTTAATGTTTATTTATTTTTGAGAGAGAGAGCATGATCAGGGGAGTGGCAGAGAGAGGGAGACACAGAATCTGAAGTAGGCTCCAGGCTCTGAGCTGTCAGCACAGAGCCCGATGCAGGGCTCAAACTGACAAACTGTGAAATCATGACCTGAGCCAAAGTCTGACGCTTAACCGACTGAGGCCCCCAGGCATCCCAAAAACAGAGATTTAAATAGATATTTGTAAACCCACGTTTATAGCATCATCATTCCCAATAACCCAAAGATAGAAGCAACCTAAGTGTCCATCCACGGATCAATGGTTAAACTGAATGTGGTATATACATACAATGGAATACTATTCAGCCATTAAAAAGAATGAAATCTTACCATGTGCAACAACATGATGGATCTGGAGAATGTAATGCTAAGTATAACAAATCAAAAGGTGCCTGGCTGACCTAGCTGGCTCAGTCAGTAGGGCATGCAGTGCTTTATTTACTTGTTTGTTTGAGAGATGAAGAGAGAGAGTGAGCAGGAGAGGGGCAGAGAGAGATGGGGACAGAGGATCTGAAGTGAGCTCTGCACTGACAGCAGAGAGCCTGATGTGGGGCTTGAATTCACGAACCTGAGCTGAAGGCAGCCAGGTAAACAACTGAGCCACACAGATGCCCCATGAGCATGCATCTCTTGATCTTGGGGTTGTTGAGTTCCAATCCCATGCTGGGGGTAGAGACTCCTAAAATAAGTTTTTAAAAAATCACATGCAGTGGCGCCTGGGTGGCTCA
This sequence comes from Cryptoprocta ferox, assembly GCA_028646485.1. NCBI lineage: Eukaryota > Metazoa > Chordata > Mammalia > Carnivora > Eupleridae > Cryptoprocta > Cryptoprocta ferox. Next base: position 1,302,695 of record CM053563.1, on the reverse strand, counting down.
GTCGGTTAAGCACTCAACTTCGGCTCAAGTCATGATCTCACGGTTCGTGGGTTCAAGCCCTGCATCAGGTTCTGTGCTGACAGCTCGGAGCCTGGAGCCTGCTTCGGATTCTGTGTCTCCCTCTCTCTCTGCACCCCCCCACTCTCACTCTGTCTCACTTTCTCAAAAACAAACATTTAAAAAGACAGAGAAAGACGGTCAGAGAAAGACAAATACAGTATGATTTCACTCTTATGTAGAATTTAAGAAACAAAACAAAAGAACAAAGGAAAAAAGACAAACCAAGAAACAACAGACTCTTAACTATAGGGAACAGATTTATGATCAGAGGGGAGATGGTGGGGGTGAAACAGGGGAAGGGGTTTAAGAGCACCACTTCTCATGATGAGCACTGAACAATGTACAGAATTGGTGAATCACTATATCACACACCTAAAACTACTATAACACTGTATGTTAACTATAATGGAATTAAAAAATAAATAAATCATTGGTCATTGGCAATTCACTCAAACTTCACCCCCTTTGTCCTTCCTGGAGGTCCAGGAGGAAGGACTGAAAATGCCAATCCTCTGATTTCTCTCATCACCGGAAACTCCGAAGGTTTTAGAAGCTCTGTGCCAGAAATGGGGATGAAGGCAAAGCAAATGTCTCATTAAAAGAGCACAACTGGGACACCCAGCTGGTTTAGTTGGTGGAGCATGCAACTCTTGATCTCGGGGTTGTGAGTTCAAGCCCTATGTTGGGTATAGATATTACTTAGAAATAAAATCTTTCTTAAAAATCACAATTACTATGATGATTGAAAAATGATATTAATAAGTTTATTTTCATAGTCCTCAAAATCCGCTGTACTCTGGATCCAGGATCAGTTGGTAGGGCACCATGTATCTGTCTCTGCCTCCAAAAGTCCTGTTAGCATCTCTAGCAGGCTCAGCCCTGGAAAAGCTGAAGGTATGTTTAGGAAAACGTGTTCCCAAGACAAGTGAGAAATGTAGAGCCCAGGCTGAAGATATCGAATACACTGACTGTCTCTTTATGTCCATCTTGCTCTGGCTCTGGAGAAATAAGACGGCTGATAGAAAGATTAGGGCCATTGTGTTGCTTCTATGTCTAAGGAGGAAAGGAAAAATGGAAGAAGCCAGTTAGCACATTCAAACATGGAAGTACACTCATTCCCACCTTTCTAGTCCAATATGGAACTTACTACCTCCTGGGAAAGCCATGCATTAGCCGGCCATTGGCAGAACCTGAGGATTGATTCCCCCATTAATTCAACCATACCTTCCACAAAAGTTTACTGATTGTTTACTATGTACCAGGCACTGGGAAGACATCGATTAAAAAAAAAAAAAAAAGAATGGGAATTTTGTTCAAGTAGTCTTCATGCCCAGCCCAGCCACAGGACCCAGTATGGGGCTTGAACTCATGACCCCTAGATTAAGAGCTAAGCTGAGATCAAGTGTTGGATGTTTAACTGACTAAGCCACCCAGGTGTCCCCAAATTCACATTCTAACAGGGTTTCTGGGCTCCAGCCAGAAAAGTAGCCAGTGGAATTCCTTTGGGGGACCACCAACGTGGGAAGAGTCTTCAGGAACTAGAACTAATCCTCTTACCTATGGAGCCTGATTAGCCACTTGAGTAGGAGTATCTTCTACCTCCCAAGAGGTAGTTGGAGTTGACTCTACCATGTGGAAGGACAGGGCACTCCAGAGGCTCTACTTGTGAGCCAAAATGAGAACATGAGGGTAATTACCTTGACCTCTCTCATCTCAGAGATCCTGTTCCTGGTCTTGTCTCTGTTCTAAATCTTCATCATCAGGTTCTCTTCTTCTCTGGACATGAAATCTGGATCTCCGATTTTGAAACCAAATCTAAGTGATAAAACATCAAGAAGTAATTAAAACAAATGTCATAAACCTTCGCCATTGCTTTTTTCATAAGGCAAAAGGGAGAGACAAGTAGTTTGTTCTAGGCCTAATTCCAAAATCACCAATCTTCCATAGGACAGCTAGGAAAGTCTATCGAGTCTGAAGCTAAAGCCCAAAATTCAGAACCTCACACCAGGTACCTTCATGATAGGTTTCATATTCTTAGAGTCCCCACAATCCCCTCATTACCAGTGCTAGTTTTTCCCTAAAGTGCCATGCCTATACTGATACTCTTTCCTCTGCCTGGAATTCTTTTCCCACCTTTCTTTTCTTACTCTTCAAAATGCCTATTTTTCTTCTGTGACCCAGGATAATACACTATCTGTCTAGGGAGATAATTTTCATCCCACAAGACATAATTAATTGCTGCCCCTTGCCTCTGCTCATAAGTTACACAAATATATGCACATTAGATATATATATATACCAAATATACATATACATTATTTATAATAACATAGCTTTAGAAAAGCACATATGTATTTATATACTACACACACACACACACACACACACTCACATTCCACAACTACTACTTTTGGTTTTCACAGAGGTTGCAAATAGAATAGGCACAGATCTGGAATCCAAAAACCAGGCTTTGGAAAAGTCATGTAATACCACTAAAACTTTCGTGTCCTTCCTGAAGGTATAGACCACTCTGCAAGTGAATGATTGGTTTGGAGGAACTGCACGTATGCAACCTTGCATACCATTTCTACACCCGAATCATAAAGCCCTTTCTCCATCCACCATGCTTTGATACCTATGAGAATCAGTGCCCTGTTGATAAAGTCATTCAGAGATTTCTCATTATTTCTTCACCTACTAAGATCTTTTTTTAAAATGTTTATTTTGAGAGAGAGAGAGAGAGAGCGCACAGGGGAGTAACAGAGAGAGAGGGAGAGAGAGAAAATCCTAAGCAGGCGCCCCTCTGTCAGTGCAGAGCCCTATGTGGGGCTCGATCGCACGAACTCCAAGATCATAACCTGAGCCAAAATCAAGAGTCAGACATTTAGCAGACTAAGGCACCCAGGTGCCCCACAGTATATCTTGATTTTAAGGAAAAATATATTCAGCCTTGAATTCTAAAGATAAAACTAGCCCAACCTAGCCCAAAGAATATTGGAATGGCTGCATTCAGACATGATTAGTTTCATATTTCACCACTGACTTGTTTTCTACTCCCCCAACTCACGCTCTCTTTCAGCATCACACCAAACCATTTACTCAAAAAATCAGTCTTCCATTTATATCCATCTTCTCCATAAAATCTCCCAGCCTTCACTGAGGCACATCCTCTCCTCCCTAAAGCTTTGGAGTCTTGTGGAAGCTGCTTCTTAGATATCCGTTCTAGGTGTCTCATCTCCAACCCCGTGGAATTCCTTCTATTCTTCTAGAACTCAATCCTCCTGCTGGATAAGACCAAGATCAGCCATCCGTCAAAGCTAGACCCACCATGTCTTCCTGGCTGTCTCATCTCTTTCCCTCTCCATGCCACCCCTGTCCTCCACACCCCATCTATGCATATGCTGTCAATCTATGTCCATGCTGTTTCTTACACAGAACTCCTTTCCATGTCTCAGTCTCCTTGACTTTTCACTGACTGTCAAACCTACTTCCTGTCTCCATAATGGAGTCCATTCTTCACTGGAGGAAGAGTAGCTATTTCAAACTGTAGCTATAGCATCCTTTCTCCTCTGTCTTAATTCTTTGAGCATGTCCCTGCCACCCAAAGGATAAAATATAAACTCTTCTAGCAATCATTTCCAAGTGTCTAATCCACTTCAAGACCTTTGAGCACTGCTCAGCATACAGGAATTAATCAGAGATGAGCCCCATCTCACAGCTCAGAGGCTAATGGAAGATGCTGTACACAAAACCCAAATACAACATCTTAATCAACTGGCCATAAACAATTGGTCTAGACTTGAAACCTCCTTAAGTATATTTATGTCACCCTAATTCACCAGCCTATAGACAAATTCACAATGTTCTGGAAGCCACAGGGCTGCTTCTAGGAATCCAGTCTGCCACCACGGCCGCCCTTATTAACCCCCTTCTCTTCTGTTCTTCCCCCAGGGGATTTCTCTCTGCTGCTATCTAAGCCCCAGATAAAGTTTTCCTCTGTGAAACTTTCTGACCAGACAAATGTGCTTCCCTGTTTACACAAACACATTCGTTCACTCATCTTTGTCTAGGAGGTAAATTCATGTGACATTTAATCACACTATCGAAATTATCAGATTACTATATACGGCCAATTAATCTTTGACAAAGGAGGAAAGAGTATCCAATGGCAAAAAGATAGCCTCTTTAATAGGTGGTGCTGGGAGAACTGGACAGCAACATGCAGAAGAATGAAATTAGACCACTCTCTTACACCATACACAAAAA
>CM053563.1:1276222-1297869 GCA_028646485.1 Cryptoprocta ferox | reverse complement strand
AGAGAGAGAGAGAGAGAGAGAGAGAGAATTTTAAGCAGGCTTCATGCTCAGCATGGAGCCTTACACGGGGTTCAATCCCACAACCCTGGGCTTATGCATGACCTGAGCTGAAATCAGGAGTCTGACACTGAAATGACTGAGGCACCCACGTGCCCCATTATTATCAGTTTTTAAGAAGAAAAAATTGCCCAACCATAAAGGGAATATCTATGATACAGATTTCTAAGTTTGAAAAGATGCAATTATCAGCTCTTTTTCTAAGACTTGCATAATCTCAACATATAAACAGAAACCAAAATTTACAGATGTCCTCAACCTCACAAATTACAAAAAAAAATGTTGAGTATTTATGAGTGGCAAGTACTTTTCTACATGTTAATTGTGAGTTTAAATTTAAAAAATCATAAGTTCTACGAAATTAATATTTTAGTTGTTTCTCTTTAAAACGTAAATATTTTAAAACCAGTGATATAATTGTTATTACTTAAATTTTTTTAATGTTTATTTATTTTTGAGAGAGAGACAGTAAGAGATAGTGTGAGTGTGGGATGAGCAGAGAGAGAGGGAGACACAGAATTCGAAGCAGGCTCCAGGCTCTGAGCTGTCAGCACAGAGCCTGATGCAGGGCTTCAACTCACAGGCTGTGAGAACATGACCTGAGCCAAAGTCGGATGCTCAACCAACTGGGCCACCCAGGTACCCCTTGTTTGTTTATTTTTAAGTAATCTCTACACCCCATGTGGGGCTCAAACTCACGACCCTGACATCAAGAGTCGCCCGAGCCAGCCAGGCGCCTTGAACATCATCATCTTTAGAGAGATTGAAAAGTCTGCAGATTTTCTCGCTCTTTGAGGCCTCAGGCGACAAGGCACGGTAGCATCGGCGAGCCTGGGAGTCTCCTTCTCCCCGTTTTTCCTAGTGACTAAGTCGAGAACACCCAGATTGGGAGCCCCAGTGCAACCCTGCACAGATTTGTCCTTCCTCCGGTCCTCTTGGTCTGTACCAGGAACGCCCCTTACTCCACGGGCCAGGGCATACGGCCGTGGGCCAAGACAGCTTGCCTCATGGAGGAGCCTTGTCTGTCATTCGCGCCACAGATTGGGACCACGTGAGCCTTCCCTTGTTCACCCAGAGCATCAGCAGCAACTTCTGTGGCCACACGCTTCTCCAGAAAGGTATGAAGTTTGCGTTCATCGCCTACATCAGCGAGATGCTGGGAGGCAGACGTCAGCCACCTGTGCATCTAAGTTTCTGGATCTTGATGACACTCACTAGAACCAGCGCGTTCACAGACAACTCCAGTTCCGGGACAGCAGCATCAATTTCATTCTGTGTTTCCGCTTTTCTATACTTAACACTGTTCTGTGGTAGGAGAAAACCTGGCTCCCAGTATATTATTTGCTCAGTCCCAGAATTACTTATTTGCACGGACTATCAGGACTGCTAACACACAGCTTATCTGGGGAGTATGGGAGCCGCCTTTCTGTCCTTAGCTGAGGATCGAGGCTTTCATGGGCCAGACAGAGCGTTCACATCATCTTAGGTAGCGGACATCATTGAGATGGATTGGTCTTCATGTCCAGGAAAAGAGGAATCTTTCTGTTTCTTTAAAACTACTTTGCATCTTTTGGGCAGATTTGAAAGATTGTCTTATAGGTTTAGCACAGTTTTTTTTTAATTAAAAATTTTAATGTTTATTTATTTTTTTAACTTTATAGTTTATTGTCAAGTTGGTTTCCATATAACACCCAGTGCTCTTCCCCACAAGTGCCCTCCACCATGACCATCACCCCCTTCCTCTTTCCCCCTCCCCCTTCTGCCCTCAGTTTGTTTTCAGTATTCAAGAGTCTCTCTGTGCTTTGTCTCCCTCCCTCTCCCTAACTCTTTTTCCTCCTTCCCCTCCCCATGGTCCTCTGTTAGGTTTCTCCTGTTAGAGAGAAACAGAGTGTGAGCAGGGAAGGGGCAGAGAAAGAGAAGGAGACACAGAATCCAAAGCAGGCTCCAGGCTCTGAGCTGTGAGCACAGAGCCCGACATGGGGCTCGAACTCACAAACTGTGAGATCATGATCTGAGCCGAAGTTGGATGTTCAACCGACTGGGCCACCCAGGCGCCCCTGCACAATTTTTGTTAAACTTACTTCTAAGTATTTCATTTTTGCTGACACAAGAACTAGGGATTTTCTCTACCAGGATGTCCTCTCTTTAGTGTTTGAATTTACCTTGGATACTTATTTCTCTCTATTAATTTTTCATGTTGCTACTTTACTGGAATCTTCTTTTGTTTTCATTAGCCCTCAGTGTCCTGTTAAATTCCATTTCACTGATGAAAAATGCTGTCAAGCAACCCTTCATGTGTCTATTAATTATGCTGAGAAATCTTTTGAGTATTATTTCAGTTTTTGTGGAAGGAGGAATTTCTAACCCAGTGATCCTAGAAGCTGCAAAGTTGACGTGGGCTCTCTCATCCCTCCTTTCTCTTTCCCCAGCTGCATCTCAGGATTCTACCCTTTTCAGAGCTTTAGACATTTAGACAAAGAGCCTGGGGCCTGCTTCGGATTCTGTGTCTCCCTCTCTGCCCCTCCCACACTTGTCCTCTCTCTCTCTCTCTCTCTCTCTCTCAAAAATCAATAAAACATTAAAAAAAAAAAAAAAGAGTTGGGTGCTTCACCAGCTGAGCCGCGCAGGTCCACCATTTTAAATGGGGTGAGGGAGTTGGGGTCAGGTCCTGGTCTGTGTTCACATTCATCAGGCAGTTCTGCTGCTGGTGGGGTTTGGTTTCAGAGAAATAACGTTTGGAAGCCTCATCCCTAATCCTTAGAATTTGTTTCATCGTCTTCATAAATGTTTATAGTATATAAAACTAATATGTACATGTATTAAATAAAACATGATAACTACAAAAAAATAGGGTAATGGACTGTATAGGCATTGGAGTGGCCACGGGTTGGCACCTCAGTGTAGATGCTGCGGGAGTCTGAGCGCTTACCTGTGCAGCTCACCTGTACCCTCTAGACCTGTTCTAGCCCAATCCTGGATGCACTTCTTACACCTCATGAAAGATTGGTGCTGGTGCTAGTTGGTGGTTTGGACACTACCTACTTGGTGTTGGCAAATTAGGCCACATAAGCAGTTGAGGTCTGTCTTAGTTATGTTTGAGCTGCTGTAACAAAAATACCACAGACCGAGTGGCTTAAACAGCAAGCATTTACTTCTTTCTCTGTCCCCCTCTGCCTGTGCCCTTCCCTAACTTATGTGAATTCTCTCTCTCAAAAATAAATAAATGAACATTTTTAAAATATAGTTTATTGTCAGGTTGGTTTCCATACAACACCCAGTGCTCATCCCAACAAGTGCCCTCCTCCATGCCCATCACCCCCCTTCCCCTCTCCCCCACCCCAATCAGCCCTCAGTTTGTTCTCAGTATTCAAGAGTCTCTCATGGTTTACTTCCTCCTTCTCCCCAACTGTTTTCCCCCTCTTCCCTCCCCATGGTCCTCTGGTAAGTTTCTCCTATTCCACATATAAGTGAAAACATATGGTATCTGTCCTTCTCTGCCTGGCTTACTTCGCTTAGCATGACACCCTCGAGGTCCATCCATGTTGCCACAAGCGGCCAGATTTCATTCTTTCTCATTGCCGTGTAGTATTCCATTGTATCGATAAACCACATCTTCTTGATCCATTTATCCGTTGATGGACATTGAGGCTCTTTCCATGATTTGGCTATTGTTGAAAGTGCTGCTGTGAACATTGGGGTGTGTGTGCCCCTATGCATCAGCACTTCTGTATCCCTCGGGTAAATTCCTAGCAGTGCTATTGCTGGGTCATAGGGGAGTTCTACTGTTAATTTTTTGAGGAACCTCCACACTCTTTTCCATAGCTGCTGCACCAGTTTACATTCCCACCAACAGTGTAAGAGGGTGCCCGTTTCTCCACATCCTCACCAGTATCTATAGTCTCCTGATTTGTTCATTTTACCCACTCTGACTGGCGTGAGGTAGTATCTCAGTGTGGTTTTGATTTGTATTTCCCTGATGGTGAGTGATGCTGAGCATCGTTTCATGTGTCTGTTGGCCATTTGGATGTCCTCTTTGGACAGGTGTCTATTCATGTCTTCTGCCCATTTCTTCACTGGATTATTTGTTTTTCGGGTATGGAATTTGGTGAGTTCCTTATAGATTTTGGATACTAGCCCTATATCTGATATGTCATTTGCAACTATCTTTTCCCATTCCGTCAGTTGCCTATTAGTTTTGTTGACTGTTTCCTTTGCAGTGCAGAAGCTTTTTATCTTGATGAGCTCCCAATAGTTCATTCTTGCTCTTGATTCCCTTGCCTTTGGGGACGTGTCGAGTAAGAAATTGCTGCGGTTGAGGTCAAGGAGGTTGTTTCCTGCTTTCTCCTCTAGGGTTTTGATGATTTCCTGTCTCACATTGAGGTCCTTCATCCATTTTGAGTTTATTTTTGTGTATGGTGTAAGAAAGTGGTCTAGTTTCATTCTTATGCATGTTGCTGTCCAGTTCTCCAGGCACCATCTGTTAAAGAGGCTGTCTTTTTTCATTGGATACTCTTTCCTGCTTTGTCAAAGATTAATTGGCCATATATTTGTGGGTCCAATTCTGAGTTCTCTATTCTGTTCCATTGGCCTATGTGTCTGTTTTTGTGACAATACCATACTGTCTGGATGATTACAGTTTTGTAGTAGAGGCTAAAGTCTGGGATTGTGATGCCTCCCATTTTGGTTTTCTTCTACAATATTACTTTGGCTATTTGGGGTCTTTTGTGGTTCCATACAAACTTTAGGATTGTTTGTTCTAGCTTTGAGAAGAATGCTGGTGCAATTTTGATTGGGATTGCATTGAATGTGTAGATTGCTTTGGGTAGATGACATTATATCCAATAGGCTGGCTCATTTATGGAACTATTTAAAATAATGAGCTTCAGTTATATTGACAGGAATAGATGACACTCACTGAGAAGATTTTACCTCTTTTAAAGGTCTTATCTGGGAGGTACCTGGGGGGCTCAGTGGGTTAAGCATCTGACTCTTGGTTTAAGCTCAGGTCGTGACCTCATGGTTCATGAGTTTGAGCCCCACGTATGGCTCTGCGCTGACAATGTGGACAGAGCCTTCTTGGGATTCTCTCTCCCTCTCTCTCTGCCTCACCCCTGCTCTTGCACTCGCTCTCTCTCTCAAAATAAATAAACTTAAAAAAATAAAGGTTCTATCTCCAAATATCTGCCTATCTCTGCAATTTTTGTCACTCATTATCCGTACCAGTTGAATACATACTTTCTCGTGTTGTCAGTGTTTTGTTGTTGAGATGATTGGATTGGGTGAATGATGGCTAGTTAGAGCAGGTGAGGGGCTTGATTCCACAACCATGAGATCACCACCTGAGCCTAAATCAAGAGTTGGACACTCAACGCTTACTATTTTTTATTTTGTTTTCAGCTTTTCTGGCAATATAGTATGACAAGAAATGTTCTTGTGCATATATATCTTTAAGTACTAGAGTCGTTAAGCATAGATTGTGGGAGTGGGAGTATGTATGTTTACTTATATATATATATATATTTATATATTCATTTTCAGAGAGTGAGTCAATACGGGAGAGCAAGGAATTATCTCTAAGGAAGAGTATAAAAGAAGAGACATTCCAACATGAAACAGTGATGAAAAGAATGAACAAGGCATGAAAAGAACATGCAAAAACTTCCTGCACCAATATTGACCTTATCACTCATTAGAAAATTCTTGAGGCGAAGTGCTGTCTGCCCTGAGTGTGGGAAGTCCTTCAGCTATCGATCCGCTCCTGTCAACATCACGGGATCCACACAGGAGAGAGACCCTATACACGTACTGAATGTAGTAAAACCTTCAATCAGAGGGCACACCTTAACCAGCACGAGAGAACTCACACAGCCGAGAGACCATATGGATGTCAGGAATGCAGAAAGACCTTCAGCCAGATGACTCACCTTCCTCAGCATCCGAGTACACACGCCAGAAAAGGGTCCCATGAGTGCCGTGAATGTGGAAAGGCCTGCAGCCCTTCCTCAGCTCTGATTGATCCCCGGAGACTTCATACTGGGGAAAGACCCTACAAATGTAAGGACTGTGGCAGACTCTTCACTCAAAGCCTACAGCTCACTAGACATCAGAAAATTCATTCTGGAGAAAAACCCTACGAATGTATTAAGTGTAAGAAGTCCTTCATACGTTTCTTCCCTGCCTGAGCATCAGAGAGTTCACACTGGAGAAAAATGGGAAATAGGTTTAAGGATTCTTTACGCTTACACAAATGGGTTAAAAAGACCTAGGGTGGAAAACCACCTTAACAGGATGAAAGTGTCCGAGGACAGCTAATGATATATAGGCTGTAATGGAATCCTGACTAACTTTCATTCAGGATAGCATGCTCCATTTATCTTAGTCCTTAGAAAAGTCAGATAACCAGAGGCAGTGCCTCTGCATGGAAATGGCCATCTGCATGGTGCTGAGATATTTTGTTCTGACCCTAACCTCTAACACTGCACGCCCTCGAGACCCTTTATCTCTCACACTCGTGAGTTAATGATTACTGTTTTATTGTTTCTTTCTGCATGTCCATCATGTATGTAAGCCTTCAAGATCCTAATAAATACAGAGAAAGGACCCTTACTCAGGGCTCTTGTCTCCCCATAGACATTCTTGTATTCAATTCTTTCTTTCTTGTATTCAATTCTGTGTCTGCTCTCTTGCTGGACAAGAGAGAACTCCAGACTCCTAGTCTGCAACAGAGAAAAACCATATCAGCCTAAGGACTGAAAAAAGACCATTTGCCATATCATGTGACTTACTCTACACAGGAGGATTCACACTGGCGAGAAACCCTATGAATGTAAGGGATGTGGAAAAGCCTTTACCTACAGGTGCCATTTGGTCGTTCATAGGAGGAGTCATACAGAGGAAAGACCCTGTGAAGGTCATGTATCTGGGAAAACTTTCGGTAACCACTCTTTGCTTGTTACACATGACAGGACCCAGAGTGGAGTGAAGCCCTTTGGATGCCCTGCATGTGGAAAGGCCTTTAATACTTCCTCATCACTTGGTCAACTTAAGAGGATTCATACCAGTGAAAATTTCTTCGATTTCCTTGAATGTGGGAAGTCCTTTAGATGCAGGTCACAGCTTACTCGACATCAGCGAATTCATGTCGAGGAATATTAACAAAAGCTAATTGGACTTGAAAGTGTTAATATTCTAGTTATTTAACAGTCCGTCAAGATGTTGGTAACAAGTGGCATCAATGACCCAGATCCTCTTAAGCAGTTTATTCACAGGGTCTCAAGTTCTCATTGAATGAATGGGATAGTAATGAACCCCCTTCTGAAAATGAAGAGGAACCAAAGTAAATCCAGTTCAGGGGCAGAAAGTGAAGCCATGACCCCATGATCTGGGCAGCTCTGGGCTCTTGCTCCCACACGAGGCCTACACCGTGCCATCAGTAATGAGCAGTAGTGCTTTACAAATGAAACTTTGCCGATCCTCAGTCTCTGTCACTTCACATTAGGTATCCTGAAATCGAGATCACAGTGCTTCTTTCCTAACTGCCAAAGAATAGGCAAGGAGATCATCTCTTGGGTTTTGCTTCTGTCAGAACAGGAAAGACACTGTATCCTACCAAGTTGAGACACAATGGAGACTCCCTCAAATGGGAAAATGTTCAACATTATACAACACGAAAGAACAAGAAGTTACTTCTCAATGGCTTTGCATCCTAAAAATGGCGCCCGAGTGTCCCCAATGTAGGTTTGAGTTACCTGACCATGGTGTTGCCTGAATTTTCTCCTACACTTCCTACAATTGCTGCATTTTAAAGATCTTGTCACTGTTGTTGTTGTTGTTTTTTAATGCTTATTTATTTTTGAGAGAGAGAGTGCAGGCGGGAGAGGGGCAGAGAGAGGGAGAGACAGAGGATCTGAAGCAGGCTCTGCACTGACAGCAGCGAGCCTGATGTGGGGCTCAAACTCACGATCCGTGAGATTGTGACTTGACTCAAACTTGGACATTCAACCAACTGAGCCACCCAGGTGCCCCAGTATCTTGTCACTGCTTTTATTGCCCAAAAATAAGAATAGAGAGATGGCAGAGACTGACACAAAAGGGGTGTCACCAGGGCTAGCTGTAAGAGATGTCATAGATGTTAGGGCTAACTATTCCTAAACAGAACACGGGATTTCTTCTCTTGAATTTCTCTTAAATGCATAAGATAAAAGCATTTATAAATTACATGTGGCATTTTAGAGAAGAACAAGTACTCATGAAGTCACCAGCTAAGCTAACACAGAGAATATTCTCAGTACCTCAGAATCCACAGTGTCCTTGAAATGCCGTTTCTTTTTTATCCTCAGTACCTCAGGTAACTAATTTACAAAGGCAGGTTACAATTCCCTGGCTTTTAATTATTGTTTTCTTTAACTCCGGTTGTAACCCTGAGTGAAATGTTCTGGCTTTGAACTTTAAAGGGGATCACACTCTGGATTCTTCCGTGACTTGCATCTTAAAGTGATTTTGAGATTGACGTGGACGTTATTCCACAGCAGAACCACACTGTACAAACGTACCGGCCCTTGTCTCCCTTCCTCTGTTGATGAACATCCGGGTTGGCGGTTTCTCAGCTCTTGCCGTCCCCCCAAATCCGATAATCTTGTCCATATCTTCTGGGCCCATTTACAAGACTGTCTCCAGGGTAGAGTCCTAACGGTGGGGCTTTCGGATTGTTTGCACGTTCACTAAGAACGTTTCCAAGTTCTTGTCCTGCATTAGTTCGTGGCAATATTTCTGCAGTGGAAACAGCTCCCGGGGATGGGCGCATTCTAACAAGTCCACGTGCCCTCAGATGACACCAAGGGGGCCTCGGTGAAACCCAACACATTTTGTGGCCTGGTGCTGACTTTCCTCCTCAGATCTTTCTCAGGCATTGCCTCAGGTGCCGTTAAAATAGAGATGTCGTTACTGCATAACACCTTCAGCCTCATGATTTCAGTATCCTGACACAGCCTTACTTTTTATTAATGACGGACTCCTTCAAATATCAAGTGGTTATCTAAATTTTGTGCAAAGGGCAGAGAATTAGGTTTTACAGAGTTTAAAACTTTTTGGAGGGGGGTGCGCCTGGGTGGCTCAGTCAGTTAAGCATTTCACTTCGTCTCCGGTCACGATCTCACGGTTCGTGGGTTCGAGCCCTGCGTCAGGCTCTGTGCTGACAGCTCAGAGCCTGGAGCCTGTTTCAGATTCTGTGTCTCCTGCTCTCTCTGCACTCTGTCTCAAAAAAAAAAAAAACATTAAAAAATTAAAGCTATTTTTAAAGTTCATTTATTTTGAGAGAACACAAGTAGGGGAGGGGCAGAGAGAAAGAGAGAGAATCCAAAGCAGCCTCTGTACTATCAGTGCAGAGCCTGATGCAGGGCTCAAACTCACACACTGTGAGATCATGACCCGAGCCAGGATCAGGAGTCAGACGCTTAATCGACTGAGCCACCCAGGCGTCCCTAAACCAGGTTTAAAAAAAAATAATAATAGAAGGTGATTTTACAAATAATGTAACGTGGAAAAATGTGAAAATGTGTATTTCTGCCACCGTGGGGCTCCTTGATGTTCACTGGGTTGACACAGCAGAAGAAAGTGTTTCTTGTGTGTTGGGGTTTGCTAAACTTTCACAATGGAGGCAGATGAGGTGATACCACACCCTTCTGTGGTTTGCAGAGTCACGTTGTCTTGATGACTTATTGCTTCTTAAAAGTCTACCCCAAGTCACAGGAGTCAGAGCAGGGACCATTTTTTGTTTCTTTTATACATTTCTCATGACTCTGTGCGTGAAGCGTTCACGTTGTCCTGGGGGCGGGGGTGTGTAATCTCCCGTCTGCCTGATCCCTACCAGGACTGAACATCAGGATGTCTTCATTCACGCGTCTGACACAGAGCTGGGGCCACAATTCCCGAGCCTCTGTGTCCACTGTCCACGGCTGCCGCTGCCCTGGGCCGAGCAGCCCCAGAGCCCCCGGCCCTCACTGGCCCCCTCTCGTGGTCGGGACGGAGTAGCTGGACTCCTCGCAGGGTACTTCGGAGCTCCCGAGAGTGCAAGACAGAAGTTGCCGGGCTTTTCCTGTCCCTAAGTGGTGTTTTGCAGTTTTCAGTTCATCGATCTTGCATAACCTTGATCACATTATTCCCTACATGTTTCGTATTTTTTATTCTATTTGTCCTAAAATCTAAGCTTCTGATCATTACTGGTGTGTAGAAATACAATGGACGTTTGTATCTCTGTTTGCATCTCACACCCGCACTACACTCAGTGGTTCTAGTTCATTTTGTGTTGTTTTGGTACAGTAGCCTGTTCAACCTACGTGATCTGTCTTCTTCAAATAAAGGCAATATTATTTTTTTCTTTCCCATCTTGGTGTTTTATTCATTTTTCCTAGCCTTTCTGCTCTGGAGGAAGCGTCTGTTACAGTAGTAAGTAGAAGTGAGAGTGGACATCTTTGCTCCTGATGTTGGGGGGAAAGCATCCAGTTTTTTTTTTAATCATTATGTATCAAATTAGCTGGTTTTAAAAATGTTTTTTTTTAATCAGGTTGTGTAAGTTCCCTTCTTTCTTAGTTTGCTCAGAGTTTTATCTGGATTGGATGTTACATTTTGTAAAGAGTTTTTCTGCATCTATTGAAATGATCATATGGTTTTTTAAAAACAATTTTTTATTAAAAAAATTTTTAATGTTTATTTTTGAGAGAGAGAGACAGAGTGTGAGCAGGAGAGGGGCAGAGAAAGAGAGGGAGACACAGACTGTGAAGCAGGCTCCAGGTTCTGAGTTGTCACGTGGGGCTCAAACTCACAAACCATGAAATCATGACCTGAGCTGAAGTCAGAGGCTTAACCAACTGAACCACCCAGGTGCCCCAGAATGATCATATGGTTTTTAATTTTTTTGAGTTGTTTAATGTGAATTATATTGCTTGATTTTCAAATACTAAAACAACCTTGTATTCCTTGGAGAAACCTCACGTGGTTATGCTGCCTGTGTATGTACTTAATGCTACCTACCGAATTGCACACCTAAAAATGGCTAAAATGGTAATTTTTATGTATATTTTACCACAATTTAAAAACAAACAGGGAGCCTGGGGGGCTCAGTCGGTTGAGTGTCTGACTTTGGCGCAGGTCATGATCTCACAGTTTGTGGGTTCGAGCCCCGCATTGGGCTCTGTGCTGACAGCTCAGAGCCTGGAGCCTGCTTAGGATTCCTTGTCTCCCTCTCTCTCTGCCCCTCCCCTGCTTATGTTCTCTCTCTCTCTCTCTCTCTCTCTCTCTCTCTCAAAAATAAATATTTTCAAAAATCTTTAAAAAACCTTCCAAGTCTACCCCCCCCCCAAAAAAAAAGAGAAGACAAATCACATCTTCTGCATTTGGCTACCTCAGCAAGCCAAACCTTCCTTGGAAAACGTGCAGATCCAGTTGTTAAGGGGAAAAGAGCACGTGTTCCTCCACTTTATGGGAGAGCCAGGTCAGCGATGAGTGGGCACTTTACACCAGGTCGCCTAGTTTTGAACATTTCCCTAGAAACAGTGTCACCTTTTATTTTCTTGCATGCAAATGTTGACCATGAGATTGGTTTTGGATTGTGAACATGGTGGTGTACGGTGGAACTAATGCAGAAAAATCCTGCCAGTCTTCCCTGGATAGAAAGGGCAGCAGGTGCTAGAAAGTGAGCTGGCTTTCTGGTTCACTCACCTGTCTCTTCCCCCAACTCCATCCTGCTGCCAGGGTAATGCTAAAGTCATCATGTCTGCCTGACTCAGAAGCCTTTGGTGACTTCTTGTCAGCTACAGGAGAGGATTCAAGTCTCTGATGTGGCCTGCAAGAGCCTCAATGTGGTATCTGTCCTTCTGTGAATATCTCCATCCCTTTCCCTTCTCACTTTATCTATCTATCTATCTATCTATCTATTTAAATGTTTATTTTTGAGAGGGAGACAGAGCATGAGTGAGGGAGGGGCAGAGGGAAAGAGAGAGAGAGACAGAATCTGAAGCAGGCTCCAGGCTCTGAGCTGTCAGCACAGAGCCCGATGCGGGGCCCGAACTCATGAACCCTGAGATCATGACCTGAGCTGAAGTTGGATGTTTAACCCTCTGAGCCACCCAGGTGCCCCTCAACTGCTCTGATTTTAAATTCTGTAAAATTACCAACAAAATTAGTTGGCCTTTCTTTTCTCTCCTGCCTGGGTAGCAAGTAGGTCACTGCTCCTCCAGATTCTTAATGTTCGGTAAGGTCTAGTCCTTAGAGTTTTGTCTGAGGCAAGGCCGATGGCTCTCCTCCTGGCCTGGCCTGTCACCTGACCCTACTGCATGGGTTTGGCTACATGCCACCATTGGCGGATACCATTTGTTTTCACTTAGCTGGACCATCAATGAATTGCACCCAGGCACTTCAGGGGAACCTCTGTGATTCAAAATCCCCACTGAGCCAGTGGATCTTTAGGGAGAAGGATAAAACTTCCCTGAAAGGGTGGCTGCCACTCCTAAACAGACCATTTTCCTCAGGCCAGCAAAGCCTGTTGAGCCCTCGCTTGCTAACCGTTCAGTCTAAGTCGACTTGGAATGGGGATGTCAGGGGGAGAATCCCCAGGCCGCCTTGTGAGAAAGCTTACCTCCCAGGAGGTGCTGCTGTTGTACTTGGCGCCTGTGTCCAGCAGGTGGCGCTGCTGTACTGTGAAACAGCCTCTGAGCACATCCCCTTCTCTAATGCGTCCATTTTTTTTTTCTTTCATCCGGGGATTTTATTTTGTTTTCTTTAGCTCACCCCAGAGAAGATAGGAATCATCTCTACATGGGGTGATCTCCTCATCGGACACGCTCTTTTGGTCCTTTGTGGGCATGTAGAGAATACACATAGAACACATCAATTTTTATTTTATTATTGTTGTTTTGTTTAAGTTTTTATTTAAATTCTAGTTAGTGAACATATAGTGTAATACTGGTTTCAGGAGTAGAATTTAGCGGGGGCGCCTGGGTGGCTCAGTCGGCTGAGCCTCTGACTTCGGCTCAGGTCATGATCTCATGTTCAGCCCCGCATTGGGCTCTGTGCTGACAGCTTGGAGCCTGGAGCCTGCTTCAGATTCTGTGTCTCCCTCTCTCTCTGCCCCTGCCCCACTCATGCTCTGTCTCTCTCTGTCTCAAAAATAAAACATTTAAAAAATTTTTTTAAAAAGGAGTAGAATTTAGTGATTCATCACTTAACATATAACACCCAGTGCTCACTCATGTCAACAAGTAATACCCATCACCCATTTAGCCCATCCCTCACCTACCTCTCCTCCAGCAACCATGTTTGTTCTCTATAGTTACAAGTCAGCTTTATGGTTTGGCTCTTCTCTCCTTTTATTTCCTCCTGTGTTTTCTTTTGTTTCTTAAACTCCACGTATGAGTGAAATCATATGGTATTTGTCTTTCTGTCACTGACTTCTTTCGCTTAGCATAGTACACACTAGCTCCTGAAAATGGCAAGATTTCATTCTTTTTGATTGTTGAGTGACAGTCCATTGTATATATATACCACATCGTTTTTATCCGTTCGTCAGTTGATGGACATTTGAGCTCTTTCCATAGTTTGGCTATTGTTGATAATACTGCTATAAACAACAGTGCATGTGCCTCTTCAAATCAGTATTTTTGAATCCTTCACTGGACTGCCCGATAATTCTCTTTTTAACTTTTTGAGGACCCTCCATACTATTTTTCCAGAGTGGCTGCACCAGTTTACATTCCCACCAATAGTGTAAGAGGGCTCCCCTTTCTCACATCCTTGCCGACATCTTGTATTTCCTGTGTTAGAACACATCGATTTAAAAAATTTATCCTTTCAACATCTATTTATTGAATACCCACTTTATGCCAGGAAGTGTTCTAAACAGAATTTGTGGAACATACACTTTAGCAAGAGAGTTAGACAATAAACAGATAAACGAGTAAATATATAAACTAACAAGGACAATGGCAATCACAAAGCATGACGAAAGGACATTAGGCTAGACGTTGCTATTTTCTCATTATAAACTAGATCAAGATCACTTTAGCTTTCAGTCCTCCTTGCAAACATTGCTTACATCCTATCAGTTGAATTTGGGCACTTTATTTTACCTACAGAAATGGGGACCCAAGGAGTTTAACACCTGCAGTGACTGCTGGGAGATTAGCTCTTCACTGAGGGGAGCTTGAAGAAGGGCAAGGAGCAAGGGAGGAGAGGGTGGTCTGGATGGTGAGAGCAATGAGACGACTTTTTTCCCCCATTTTCAGCACCCAGCACTGCCTCCTGCCATGGGGCTACATACGGAGGGCTTCTGAATCCAACCCAACTGTAAAAGTCTGAGTCCCTTCTCTGCCCAGGATTCCCCAGCACACTCAACTTTTTGAATCTGCAGTTTTATGCTTTCATCAAATTGAAAACATTGCAGTCATTATGTTTTCAATTGTTTTCTCCTTTGGTAACTCTCTGGTGCTTTCAGGTAACTGCTTTTCCTATTTTTGTGCAGAGTTTATTTTTCTTTTTCTGCAGAATTGGCCCAGATAGTTGGATGCCAGGAGCTCTGGAGGGTAGACTAAGATGTTGGGTAAGAGAATGTATTGTTTTCCCACCCGAATGCTTTCTGTAGTCCTGCAGTACCAAATAACAGTATACAGTCCTCTGTTGTTCATATATCCTCACAAATCTGAGCATCTCTGACCCCAGAAATGAATGACACTCATCAGGCATCCACACTGTACCAACAGGAGGGTCAGTTGGCCAAGACTTGAGATAGAAGTATACTAAGAATTTGCTTAGTATTCAGGATTTTGAGCACTTTGCTCAAATTATTTGTGGCAATCAATAATTTTAACATTGCAATTATTTTATTTATTTTTTAATGTTTACTTTTGAGAGAGAGACACACAGACAGAATCCAAAGTAGGCTCCAGGCTCTGAGCTGTCAGCGCACAGCCTGATGAAGTGTTTGAGCCTATGAACCACGAGATCATGACCCGAGCCAAAGTCAGATGCTTAACCGACTGAGCCACACAGGCACCCCTAACATTGCAATTATTAAAAATTGAACTAAAGAAAAAAATGGACCAAAGACAAATGCTTTATGATATAGAAAGGTGTTCACCATATGATGGAGGAAAATGTTACGAGAATTATGTACCATTGTGGTCCCATTTTCCTAAATTGTTTATTTAGGTATAGAGATCTCAACTGGAGTTTGAAAGGAAAATCTGTTTTAAGCCAGAAGCTACAAATGTTAATTGTGTTTGTAGTAGTTCTGAGTTGTGGGATTATGGATGATACCTTCTCTCTTTTTTCACTCCTCTATTTCTCCACAGCAAACATTCTAATTTTCTCTACTCTCTATCCCCCTGCCCTGCTTTCTGTTCCTCTATAGCCTTTCCCACCACGCAATATACTATTTATTTTACTAATTGATTTGCACATACCATTTATTTTGTTCATTCACTTAAAAGTCACATCTTAATTAAGAGGTCAGGGGATGTTGCCGGTTTTTTCCTGCTGTGCCCCCCTGCATGACTTCTACAGTTTTCTTAGTTCCCCCAGTGCAGGGGCCGCTTCCACTGTCAGGGGCAGTCTGGCTGCAGAGACTGCCTCCGAGCAGTAAGAATACTGACACTCCCGTCTGGCAGGAGAGACATTTACTAATTCGGCGTCGTCACACCGGTGATAGCACACGGTCAGAACACACGCTGTTCTTCCCGTCGCAAAACTTAGCAAAGCAAGAAAACCACGCTCCCACGGCCAGCCTCGAGGGCCAAGCCCGGAGCCGCCCCGCGCTCACACGGACAGGACGTCGCATCGCAAAGCCGCACCTGAACGCGCCAGGGAAGCCTGCTGCCTCGCGGTGCCACAGCAGCACTTGTGACCAGGTAACTAGGGACGCTTGGGTCTCCAGGCGAGGGGAGGCGGAACCCGCCTGCCGCGCGCCTGCGCACACTCCGCCCAACTCCGCCACGCCCCTGACCCTCGGGCCACGCCCTCCGAGCGCCGAGGTGTTCGAAGCCGCGCTCCGGCGCTCGGCTTCCTTCCCAGGTTTTCCCCGGCAGAAGGGCCCGCCCCCACCAAGCCACGCCCCGTCCCGCCCCTCGCCGCGCGGGCTCCTCCCCCTCACTCCCCAGCCTCGGGAGTTTTGCCGCCTGCGTGCTCGGAGGCCGGGCGTCCGCCCCTGAGGCGCCTCGGCTGAGAGCTGTGGTTTCTGGGCGGAGGCCGCTGGGTTGTCCCGGCGGGTCAGTCGGAGCCCGAGGGCAGGGCCGGGCCGGGCCGGGCCGGGCCGGGCAGGCGGGGCGGGCCTCCCTGACCCCGGCGGGGGAGCCTCAGCCCGGACGCCGCTGCGGAGCATCTCTCCTGCCGACTACGTTTCCCAGAGGCCCGCGGGGCGGGTGCGCGGGGGCAGGGGGGGAGTGCGGGGAGGGGGCGCATACGGCACCCGGAGAGGCCGGGGGCGGGGGCCCGGGGGTGTGCGCGCGCTTGGCGGCCGACGGGACCCGCGAGGCCGGCGCGACCCGGGTATGCTGGCGGGCGTGTGAGAGAAGTGGGGTGTGTGTGTTTGTGAGTGTGAGCTGCTAGAAATGTGGGTGGAAAGTGTGTATGTGTGTGTGAACTGCCAGCGATGTGGGGTGTGTGTGTTAGTGTGAGTTACCAGAGATGGAGGTGTGAGTGTGAGTGTGAGCTACCAGAGATGGTGGGAGGTGTGTGTGAGTAGGTGTGAGCTACCAGAGATGGAGGTGTGAGTGTGAGCTACCAGAGATGGTGGGAGGTGTGTGTGTGAGTAGGTGTGAGCTACCAGAGATGGAGGTGTGAGTGTGAGCTACCAGAGATGGTGGGAGGTGTGTGTGTGGAAGAGGGAAAGAGCGTGAGATGCCGGGAGCATGTTGGTGTGAGCGTGTGAGACTGCAGTATGTGTGTGTGGCCTGTGAAGTTGTACGAGTGTGTGTGCCTCTGAGAGGGCGGGCGGGCACCGTGTATTTAGTGTGTGTGAGACGCGGGGGGAGGGGGCACAGTCACAGCGTGAGAGACCAGGCTGTGTGTCGTGTTAAAAAGAAAACCACAGGCCCCGGTTGGCACCACTTAGGCCACATCCCCAGAAGGGCAGTTAATACCCAGGCTACCTGCGGTTTCGGCCTACCGGAAATGCGGTTTTAACTGGCCAGGGTGGGATCTGGACGGTACCAATAGGTCGTCTGTCACGTGGGTCCTCTCCGTCCCCAGAGGAACGTGAGGTCATCTGCAGGAGACCCCCAGCCATTCCCCCTCCGGAGGGGTGGGCTGCCTGGCCTCAAACAGCCCTTTCCCTTTTTCTGCTGATAAATTCCTGTCCCTCCTCCTTTTAAAAACGTCTGTTTTGTACAACTGGCCGGAACTGCCCTCTATTCGCAGGACGATGGAGCCTGTTCTGGAACTGATGAACGGAGCCAATGAGATCTTTACAATTTACCCAGTTGAATTTTGTTCTTGAGCAGTATCTGCATGTGACAGGAATCCAGGAAGCTTTGAAGGAGTCCGTTGAGAAGTGTGTGTGTGTGTGTGTGTGTGTGTGTGCACGCGCGCGCGTGAGGGAGAGAGAGAGAGAGTGAGCCCAGAGTGGGAGAGACCATCCTGTTCGTGTGTGAGGAAAACCAGTGGTGTGGCTGTGTGTGAGACTAGAGGGAGCAGGGGGATCCCACGTGAGGCGTGGATTGTCCCCTGAAGGCTTGCAGTGCCTCTCCCTGGGAGACCGTGGTGTATGAAACCAGGTGTGGGGTGCCTTCCTCGGGATACGTGTTCTTGGGGCTCAGCCCTCTGTGGTCAGGAAGTGTTGATGTGTGTCGGGATCTGGTATCATGTGTTGCTGAGGTGGGACTCCTAGACCAGAATTCCCTGCTTCCAGTTGAAGAATTCCGGGAAAAAGCAACAGGCGGGGTGGGTGACTAGAGCAGGAGGCACCCTCAGTTCTGGGCGACAAGAGGGTGGGCACACGAAGGGATTGAAGGCGGAGGTGAGAGTGAAGGTGGCAGAATTGGATGCCAAAGGGACCATTGTTCCAGGGAGAGAGGTGGGCCAGGCCTGTGGGGATTTGGGTGGAGGCTGAAAACTCTGGCCTGAGTCAAGTTTTCAAACCTAGGCCACGTCAAAGCAGGAAGCACACATACAACAAGGGAAAGGTCCGCCTCTACCTATAAAAATAAGACCAAAAACTGAGAAGGCAACTTACGGGAAAAAGATTTAATTTAGGACCTCGAGCGCAAGAGAAGCAACTGTAAGTTGCGGTCCTCCGCGGCTGCGTGGTGCCGGGAATCTCCGGGTGATTTGGGCAGTGGAATCAAGGAGAGCCGGAGGAAGAAGGGGAAGACGGAATTTTTAGGCTGATGATTCCAGGAGTGCAGAGCAGGCCTCACCTTCTCCCTCCCTTTTTGTCCCTCCAGCCCTGGCCTCTGGGACACTGCCGTTCTCCAAGAGAGAAGCCCGGAAGGGAAGGTGGAAATGACTGTTGAACTAGTGAAAGCCATATCCCAGGTCAGTGACTTCCTTTCTCATCTGAGGGAGGCAGTCTTACACTTCAGGATTTAATAAGGCCTCTCTTCTTTGGAAAATTCCCTGATTAACAGCGGCCTTGAAGGGCCTGGTTCCTGCTTTCCCCACAGGGCACTGTCTAACTCAGACTGCCCGACGGGTAAGTAAAACTGCGTAAGATGAGGCATGGAGCCTCCTGGGAGCCCTCTCTTCTTCCCACTTCATTCTTAGTATCTGTTTTTTTTAATGTTTGTTTATTTATTTCGAGAGGGAGAGTGAGAGCTTGAGCAAGAAGGGGCAGAGAGAGAGAGAGAGAGAGAGAGAGAATCCCAAGCAGACTCCATACTGTCAGTGCAGAGTCTGACGTGGGGCTTGAACCCATGAACCGTGAGATCATGACCTGAGCCAGAACCAAGAGTCAGACACTTAACCAACTGAGCCACCCAAGTGCCCCCTTCCCACTTCATTTTTATTTTATTAAAAAATTTTTTATGTTTTATTTATTTTTGAGAGCGAGAGAGACAGGTGCAAGCAGCGGAGGGGCAGAGAGAGAGGGAGACACAGAATCCGAAGCAGGCTCTAGGCTCCGTGCTGTCAGCACAGAGCCCAACGCGGGGCTTGAACTCACAAACTGTGAGATCATGACCTGAGCCGAAGTCGGACACTTAATTGACTGAGCCACCCAGGCGCCCCCCCCCACTTCATTTTTAATTCAGGGTTGACCCCTGGGAAAAGATTTGGGTTGCGTTACGTGGTGTCTCGGTACCAGTGAGTGGATTCCATTTGCTGGCTCTCCTGTTTTAAGAATTCATTAGGAATTATCCTTCTGGCTGAATTTTGTTCAGTTCTCTAATTTTATTCTTAAATTCTTAAGTGTTCTTTTTTTATTTGTTTGCCTAACCCAAAAACCTATCCTCGTTAATTTTTGTAAATTTAAAACATTTAAAAGGTGATATATGTACAGCACCAAATTCAATAAACCCTCCCTTTTGCCTTCTAGTTCTTAAGAGACAGATACTTCATTCAAGGTTATTCTGTCCATACATAGATAGGTTTTTCCCTTCACAGCTTGTGGTGTTGGGGGCTCCTGTTTAAGAAATCCTGTCTACCCCTACAGTATGGAGATACTCTCCTATTTTTCTTCTTTATTTAAAAAAGTGTATTTGTTTATTTTGAGAGAGAGAGAGAGAGAATGAACAAGGGAGGGGCAAAGACAGAGAGGGAGAGAGAGAATCCCATCCAGCCTCCATTCTCCATGCCAAGCCCAACGAGGGGCTCGATCTCACAATTACAAGATCATGACCTGAGCCAAAACCAGGAATAAGATGCTCAGCTGACTGAGCCTCCCAGGGACCCCTGATTACACATTTAATATTAAAAATTACATTTAATTAATTTTAAAATATTGCCCTTCCCCACCCTACCCCCCACTGTTTATGAAATGTTAAAAAAAATTACATGGATTTGGGTATCTGTGTCTTTCTCAGCATTAGAACCACTTTATGAATCAACAAACAAATTTTTTAGATTCAGAACTTTTCGAGTTTGTTTGTATGATGTTATTGAAATTGTATATGGTCATAAAAACCAATTAGTATACTGTTAAGATCCCCCCCCCTTCATTTGTCCTATAGGAACAAGCTGGGGATCTCCACAGTGTTACCACTTTATGTCCTAGTTGTGATAATAAACTTTATACTTCTGAATAAGATGTTTGGAACACTCTTCCTTAATTATTTTAGTTTTAGATATTATTATCTATTAATCTACTACTATGGATAATAAAGATTTAGATTAGTAATAACTCCAACACACTCACACTTTTCTTTTGTGTCAGCCTTCAAACATTAATTTATTACTGTTTCAGTTTTAAGCCTGTTCAGGATAGCTTGGTGTCTTTTATCAATTTTGGAAGATTTTCAACCATTATCTTTTCAAACATTAGCTCAGACACTTCCTTTCCTTTTCTTCTAAAATTGCAATTACATAAAGACTAGATCTTTTTGAGGGGCGCTCGGTGGCTCATTTGGTTAAGGTCTGACTTCGGCTCAGGTCATGATCTCACAATTTGTGAGTTCGAGCCCCACATTGGGCTCTGTGCTGACAGCTCAGAGCCTGGAGCCTGCTTTGGATTCTGTGTCTCCTTCTCTCAATGCCCCTCCTTGCCTTGCACTCTGTCTCTCTCTCAAAAATAAATAAGCATTAAAAAATTGTTTAATTAAAAAGTAAACATTAAAAAAATTTTTAAAAACTAGATCTGTTTTACTTTGTTATATATTTTACTTATACTCTAATTCTCTTCAACTCTTCAGTCTGCTGTTAATTCATCTTTGAATCTAAGCTTCCATTATTGCAGTTTTAGTTTTAGAATGTCTATGTGATTATTTAATGTGATTCCCCATTTTCTGCCTAAGTTCAACATCTTTTATATTAATTCCTTAGGAATATTAGTTCTTTTGACATACTTGTCAGATAATTCCATCATCTCGTTCTCCTGTGACTTTCTTTCTGTTTTCTGATTTTTTTCTCTTGATTTTTTGTTTTATGTGTGTCATTATTTTGGGTTAAGTGCTAGACTTTGTATATTAAAAAATCTTGGAGATAATTTGAAGCTTTGATGTCTTCCTCTCAATAGTGTTTACTTCTTGAAAATAGATTTTAAAAAATAAACTTTATTTTTTCATAACAGAAATATTACAAAGACAGTACTAGGAGCATCCAAATACCACAGTCGTCTTCCCATTATTAGCAACTTACATTAGTTAGTATGGTACGTTTGTTACAGTTAATGAACCAATATTGATATATTATTATTAACTAAACTTTATGCTTCGTTCAGATTTTCTCTTTTTTTTTTTTTTAAACTTTATAGTTTATTCTCAGGTTGGTTTCCATATAACACCCAGTGCTCTCCCCCACAAGTGACCTCCACCAAGACCATCACCCCCCTTTACCTTTTCCCCTTCCCCTTCCCCCCTTAGTTTGTTTCCAGGATTCAAGAGTCGTGTTTTGTCTCCCTCCCTCTCCCTAACTCTTTTTCTTCCTTCCCCTCCCCATGGTCCTCTGTTGGGTTT